>JACJUY010005592.1:32892-58513 GCA_014220935.1 Platorchestia sp. MABIK | reverse complement strand
TCCATGAGCCCCCATAAGTTTATGTCAACAAGCTGCCATGAGCCCCGACAAGTTTATGTCAACAAGTTTCCATGAGCCACCTAGTGAATGAAAGCTAGTATCCACGATCCACCTCTACACCAGCACCATTTTGGATTGAACAGCACTGACAAATTTATGCAATGCAGTTTGAACAACACCTGCTCTAGAAGTCCACTCATTCATTGTTCTCCCACCTGCTGCGTTATTCTCGTAGAGCTCGTCACTGCTTAGCACAACGTGAAAACTGCGCCATACAAATCCAATGCTTCCCACGGCGCTTTTCTGCATCCTCATTATGAGCTTTTCCAAGGACTTCAAAGGCTAATAGCGCGTTTTATTTCTTCTGTATTCATTTTACACTCATCCGAAACGTCGGGTCGAAATTTAGGCTAGGGCGCGCATTTCATTGTTTTTCAGATAATGATCGACTTGTTGAATTAACGGGGAAAATTCCGTATTTGAATGAGGTTTATATAAGCAAAATTTGAAAGCTGCAATTAAAAAATTTCAATATAAAATATTTAGCATGAGCCACAAAATCCCAAAGCTTGCTTCTAAGCATCGTTTTTAATTTGGACACTCAAGTCCGAATTCAAACGCATCCTCTCTTTTTAAATGTTGATTGCACAAACCTATCACTGATCGAGAAAATTTAACGAGACAACTGCAATAAAATTCCCGAATCCCTGATTTTGATGATTGAACAAACACCTGGTTCACAATGTCACCAAACTCCGCTCCTTGTGTACGAGGCTTCCAGTTACACTTTTCTACTAAATCAGACAGAGAACCGCATGATTTTATTTGACTTTACATGTAATGATCTAATATAATATGAAATAGTATAATAAATATAGCGTGATATGATATGATGAGATATGCTAAAATTTAATTAGTATAATAAAATATAATATAATATAATATAATATAATATAATATAATATAAAGTAACATAATGTAATATAATATAATATAATATAATATAATATAATATAATATAATATAATATAATATAATATAAAGTAACATAATGTAATATAATATATTATAATACAATATGATTTATTATAATATAATACAATATAATATAACTTAATATAATTTAATATTATAAAAAAGAATATAATATACCCTAATATTGTGTGAAATAATATCAAATGACATAAGATATGATGTGATAAAATGTATGAAATGATATGTGATATTCGGAATATCTTTTCTGCTAAGTAGGTTAACTGCAGAGGTTATCGCAAAGAAGAAATTTAAAATCACTCCAATGAGACGTTTGAAGCCTCAGCTCATCATCAGTCATAATCCGCCAAACAAAAATATACGTGCATTGAACCACAAACGCGACAAAATCACAAAAATTCTCTTCGAGGATTCAAATTGGTGTCTAAATAAAACAATGACGTGACATAAATCTAAATAAATCTAAATATCAGAATTCACTATCCACTTTCGTAAATGCGAGTTAAAACGATAAAATAAAAATGCATGAGTACAATTTGAAAGTGGGACGGTTATAAGGACAGCTTACTAGCGAAAAGAAAATCTTACCAAAGAGAGAGAAAGAGGGAAATGAGTGATGTGAAATATATGATATCTGATCTGAAATATGAGACGATTTAATATCTATTTACGTATTTCAATTGTTTTTAGAAATAAATTTACCTTCTAGTATGGCATTACTTCTAGTATGGCATTAAATGTTGAGAAGAGAGCGTGCCTGGAGTGCTTCCTAAATATCATCATCGTTTTGCGTTTTTTAGGATAGTGTTGTATTTTATGTTCGTGATTTCATCGTAAAATTTATCAGAATTAATTAACTCAAGTTTCATTTTTAACAACGATGAAAAAAAACATTCTTAGCCGTTTAAACAACCTTTAGGAAGTCCCATTATAAATAAGCTTGCGTTAGACGCTGCATAGTGCGCATAGTGCTCATAGGTACATCGATCCTGAAAACATTGAAAATTCACTGGGACTGAATCAGGTGCAGCAGCTTGATCGCTGGGTGATTTACTGGAGATGGCACACGTGTTAGAGCCATGGCTTGATCACAGATGTGCCCCCATTGCGCTCTTCCTGTAATTTTGTATCTGCGATGCAACATTCAGTTTGTCTAGACCGTTTCATCTCACAGCAGCTTTAGGGCCTGAATATCTGTCAATCACAACCTTTGGACGTACGTGAACAGTTTTCCATCCTTGAAAAGAGCTCAGTCATTTCAGAATTCCCATTTCAGTTCAAAATTAGTGGCTTTTCCCATCGAATATCTTTCAGACCGTAAACGATTTTAAGATACCTCGATCAGAGGGTACTCTTTTGACAGTTACAGCGCAGTCAAATTAGTTTGTAGACGTCTTACGTGATTTATTATCGCCGAACAAAATTTTTTACTGTCTATAGGATAATGGATGTTCATTTATCACGCGGTGATCAAAACAGTTCTACAGTTTCCTCTGTTCTTGCATGTGATCTCACACAGACGTTATTGAACAGCAGTAAAAGAACTTTGGAGGAGTTAGTTATCCTACTCTCCCTAGAAATTTTATTCAAATGCACTCGTCTAATACGAGCCTATCATCACATTCGTGCTAGTGAGGATGAAAAGTGGAAAAGATTTTTTTTAATAGTTATTTTACCTATCTTAAAGAAGCCGAGAGCAAGTTAACTAATTTGTATTTGTTTCTGACAGAGGAACGTCAAAAAAGTTAGTATTTGCTATTCAGTTTGTAATTTGCATCATTATTTCTTAGGTTGTTTCTTCACCGGTGTTCACCTCATAAGATCTTTGCTCTCGAAAATTTGTGACTGCTAATTAAAGTCTCATTTATTCTGTAATCCTATCTTGTATCTACATACGTAACCTGTCATTTTTCAATTTAAAATTTTTCCCATGGGTTCACTCCTGCAATGAATTTGAAGAGCTTTCGCGATCTTTCTATATTCTACAATCGTTATCCACAATCCTTCTCTTTCTTCGTCTTTTTTAATGGAAGCTCTTTGATTGCTCTGTACTCTCACTTTTATTGCTGGAAATGTTTCTCAAATTTCGAATCGGCTGAAATGTTGCAAATGTAAATAATACACATAAAATGAAAAAATATCACGTCATGGGATCAATGAGTATTTAGTGAATTCACTATATCATTAATGATTGTAGATGAATATATGAACATTATATGAAAGTCCATATCAACTTTTTCATTGCACAAAAATTCTTGATATTACATGTATCAATATCAGAACACACGTTCTGATATTGATAGTGTTCTATTTTTCTGTGTTTATGTTTTTATGCGTGTGTTGTGAATTTCGTTATTTTTATTTTCTAGAGATTGTCTTGAGTATCTATCATAACTTGAATCCCTTTTATCTGACGCTGTCACAATCGAGAATTCAGATAAAATGAAGTATGATTCCACTAGTCCGTCATCTCTCACACAGTCATGAACAGCTTCCGGCTAGACAATTAATTATACGTTCTGCCAGAGGCCAGTTGTGTACTGGAAACCTGCGCTTCGAACATAATGCGGGAGTGATCATCGCAGCTGCGCGGACACTCGCCTTTGTTCTTGACGCACCTGCGGTACTTGCACCAAGTGGTCTCTGAAGTCCAGCTCAGTTGTTCTTCAGCCGCCCCACCGAAGGTTGTACGAACTCTACTCTCTCTCAGTCCAGGTAAAAAAATCGAGGGAACTTTGAAAGTCATCGTTCACGAATAGATGCTGTAACACGTGGCTTGCGATATGATGCATTGGTGGGTCGTGCTTAAGTTTTTCCAGCGGTGAAACGACCCATCGACGGGTTGGCTGAAATTTTTTGGCAATCTTTTAAAAATTAATGGTATTTAATTTACCCAGTTAATGTTTGATATTTAAAAAAAATTTTAAGAACGTTCGACTGTAAATTTGAGTTGATTGTTAAACTTCAGTTAAACCCATCGCAGTCCACGTGTTAAATTGATAAAAAACTTGAAACTAGCCATCAGGTTTCTGATTATTTCTGTTACAGCAGTTTTCTGCTCGTGAACACATAATTTTGTTTTGCAACGCACTCTAGAATTAAGATCAGTAGTATTTCCTTGAAAAATTCTTCGGAAAGGTATCATGAGTTTTTATTTTTTGACGTTTATAAAGATTTTTTATTTTTATGTCCCTCAATCTTGTCTATGTATCAATAGTCTTAAGGGGGTCATCCCAGGCCCCTGTCAGGCCTCTGTCGGTCCGATGAGCATTTTTTATGTTTTTGTTTGAAAAGGACCCTTAGGTGGTGGACTATTCGGTCCTAAAATTTTATGGCGAAACGGACACTAGATTCCCCCCTCAGGGGGGCGTAAGGGGACCAAAAATTTATAATTTTCGATCCCATTTCGACCTAATATATACAGAAAATGAACATTTTCTACTGTAACTTTGTTTGCAATGCTTCAAGGATTCTAAAACTGTCTTTGGTTTTGTTCTAACATAAAAACTCAATGACTTATATTCTTTTGAAATTTCAATAAAATGAACTAAAAACCAATGTGTCAAATTTTTTCAAAAAACTAAGGCCTGAATCGAAAAAATAAATAGCAGAAATTGTGTTTCTTTTGAAAAGTTACATGTTACAGTCAAATTTCATGAGGATCAGACTACAAATACAAAATTTCATTATTTGTATTTAAAAATTTCATTTATTTTAATTTTTTTAAATTTTTTTTTCAAAGTACAAATCACAGTGTGAATATGAAGTTATGCATAGAGATTATCGAAATCAAAATGAAAACAGCATTCAATTACATAAATTGTCCTTATATTACACTTCAACAAAAAAATTTTGTTTTTTGGCTTATACCCAAAACCTCTAATTTTCAACATTCAAAGGAATAGAAGTCATTGAGTTTATGCTAGGAAGAAAACAAAGACAATTTTAGAATCCTTGGAACATTTCTAACAGTTATATTGCCACTTTTCCATTTTTATATTATATTTTTTTATCGTAGCTCAAATCCAAAAATTTCGTTTTTTATATAGATTGGTCAAATATCACATATATCCAAATGAAAAAAATTCCATATACAAAATATCTGAATATATCTTTGTAATAAATGTTCCAAGGATTCCAAAACTGTATAAAAACTCAATGACTCCAATTCTTTTGAAATAGGTTTGAAAATGACCCTAAAAACTAACATTTCAAATTTTTCAGAAAAACTAAGGCCTAAATCAAAAAATTTCTTGATTCAAATATGTTTGTCTTGCAAAAATACATATACTGACCAAATTTGAGACCAATCGGATCAAATTTTTTTTTTCGGAGGACCCCCTTAAGATCACTGAAGGTTTCATGTTAGAAACATGTTAAAATATGCCTAGCCTAGCGACCTAATTTATTTCATGCTCCAGTTACAGAAGGATGTGTAGTGTTAAATTTATTCAACAAAAGTAATTGAAAGAGTCCTCTAATGTAGAATCCATCGTTTTTCCATCAGCGTTTTTCCATCTTCGCTCAGTAGAGCCACTGATATGCGTGGTACGAAACATCTTGGGAACAGTACATCAGAATGTGTGCTGAAAGGTGCAGCTTTGTGACGAAGAGTTCAAAAGAAAAAGAATTGAAACAAATTTATCAGTTTCTCTCAGTTTTCTTTTTCCGTTACAAATTTCTTCAACAATTTCTCTCCACATCAATCATTGGGAAATAGAATGATTAATCAAAAATGAGCATTAATTGAATTCTTCGGCCGTACTTTATTGAAATTTTTTATGGGAATATCTTCAAAGACCACAAGAAGGAATAGGAAGCGATTTCCTTTTTTTTTTTTTTTCCGTATAAATTTTTTTCGAGTACGCATGGTTTCTTCAACAAAATATTCTGTAAGCAACCATGTTTACAGCATCAACCATAATCGATTGGAGCAACGTCTTTCAACACTTAACGAATTTCAGGCAGGATTTTCACAATGTTAAAAGAGGTTTGAATTCAAATGGCTTAAAATGACCAATGTAAAATTTTCTCTCATATTCGCTGCTCAAAGACTGTTCACAATTTCGGATACGTGACTGTAGTATGCACGTATTTAGACACGTGACTGATGCTGTAGCATGCATGTATTTAGACACTTGACTTATGCTTAACATGGGTCAAACACTTTGGCATCTAGGAATAAATGTTTCCAAGAATCTTCTGGAAAGGCCGTATTCTTCACACTATAGGCTTCCCGGAGGTGCAGAAAATGAGTACGGAATTCACTCTGAGAATGAAACTATCATCA
Organism: Platorchestia sp. MABIK; assembly: GCA_014220935.1. NCBI lineage: Eukaryota > Metazoa > Arthropoda > Malacostraca > Amphipoda > Talitridae > Platorchestia > Platorchestia sp. MABIK. Next base: position 52,230 of record JACJUY010005592.1, on the reverse strand, counting down.
AGATCTCAAACGTCTGATACACATTAATTACCCACCTCTCATTTAGTTAAACACATTATCAAACCTAAATTAAGCAACATTAAGATTACATTGCCCTCAATCCTCAATTATCTGTTTCGACTAGTGACATGGCTATTACGATACCATGTGTGTGGAACAACTAAAATTCCTTACTTTAAGCTATTTTAAAAGCCAATGATGTGTTTTTTATTACATGTTTATTGAAAATAAACTTTTTTTTTCATTTTTTTTTTTTCTTTTCTTGTAAGGTTCCAGAACGGCGGCGACATGAACCATCTACACGTACTTCTATTGACACTTTTGCCTGCGCTGGTAGTGGCCTCTACATCTTCAATTACGGATTGTCTGCCAGGAGCTGTCAATAATGGCAAAGGTGCTGGCATCGAAGCTAATTTTGCTAAGGTTGGTATGACATGAAATTTTGCCATGGTGGGTTATGGTACGCTGCTAGTTATTTCATTTTGGATGGTGCTGTTGAAATTTGCAGTTAACATTGCATCAATATATCAATATGTTTAAAAAGAATAGTACACTCTGTACCAGAAAAATAAGGTTCTGCCATTTTCGATTTCCTCTTTCGTAATCGTTCATATTGGGAGTCTTTTAAGAATTTACTTGAATTTACTCTACATAGGTAGACTTTCTACAGTAACGATTTAAGCCCATAGTTTGAGGTGGAGGTTTGTGCCAACTTTGAGAATAAATTGAAATAAATACTTCCTAAACTCCGAAAAGCTTTCGCTAATGCTCAGAAAATTGAATGTCTCCATCTCCAGAAATGCAGTAGGTAATTCACGCGCTTAAAGATATTCTATGCAAATCAAATGCAAAATTACTTTCTAAAGCTCCAATACCGCGAGTAAAGCCCTTTCCAGGCACAAATCCTTTAAATTTTGTCATTTTTTATTAAGATCACAACTGATAGATATGGTGTCTATTCTAAATGTCATTTACGGTTCCTTGCCAGATAAGCGGTTACACGATGAGTGGTGTTCTGATGTTCTGCTGGTGAAAATGTTTTTGTCTTTCAACATACACTGTTTAAAAATTTTATGTTAATTAAAATTTGTTTACTAAGTCATTGAAAATATACAAGGTATCCCCAAAAATGCAGTCATCTTGCGACCGACGATTACTCATGCATTTTTTGCTTATGTTTGATGTGTAACTTAGTTTTCTCTAGTGACATTTAATTTTCTCAAATTCAATGCTAATTTTTGTGATTTAACTCATTAAACTTGTATCTATGTCAATGAACACCAACGTCAAAATAAAGTACTCGAGCAATGCCAAAGAGAGAGTATTTTTTGGAACACTGTACATTGCAAGAAATTCTTCTTAGCTACTACAGTGGAGAAAAAAATTTAAGTAAAAGAAATTGTAAGACAATATCATAATGCACTTTTTTTCACGCAAAGTCAGGCTTTCTTAACTGTCCTTCAGAATGAAGCACATTGGAGCCGTGCAATAATATCAAAACATAGACGTAAAATTAATTTTTCGCTAAATATCTCGAAGAATAGTGTACATTGAAGCCGTATCGATCTTCTCAAGCCGACAAAAGGTCTTTTGTTTCGTTAAGGACCATCTGTTTTCAGGTCAACGTTGTTTTGTTCTTCAACACTTCTGACTCTCTACTTCAGCTTCTATTTTGTTTCCTACCCGTCCTTGTGAGCTCATTGTTTCTAAGCATAGAGGATCCTGTGCGGGACCACAGTTTGTGCATTAATTTTGCGTTCCCTTAACTCTACACTAAATGATGCTTTCATCGCTCCTTTCTTTGAACGTCTTTGTTGCGTTTTGAGAGGCTGAAAATAATTTATAACCAATCAATCAACAGTATCGATCCTTTGAAGAAAATAAGGCCCTTTTAACATAACCGTGGTGAATTGCACAAGACGCAATTCCTACAGTTTAGTTCAGAACATGTTCTGAGACATACTTCTAACAGAAATAGTCTTTAAAAAGGTATGGACGCCTGGTCTCTACTCCTGTGTGAAATTGACCTTTACATTTGTGTAATAAGTTTTTCTTGACATGCATTTTTTTTGAGTTTGTTTTAGTGAGTAGTTGCTCCGATTTGTCTTCGAATGCAAGTGTTTAAGTTTGTCTTGCACTGAAAATGTTTGAGTTTGTCTTGGATTGCAGGTTTTTGAGTCTGTCTAGGTGTGTAGATGTTTTAGTTAGTCTTGTTATGAAGGTGTATGAGTTTGTCTTCCAATGAAGGTGTTTGAGTGTGTCTTGGAATGAAGGTGTTTGTTTCGGTGTGTAGAAACATGGGGGCTTATTTTTGTGGACTGATATTCGAGTCGGGTTTCGAGTGCTGATGTCTTACTTGGGTGGGTATTGTGCGCAGATTTCGTGAAGGAATGTTCAATTTGATTCCATGAGCAGCTCAAGCAAATGGGTGAGCTGGCTTTCGTTGGGCGGGACCCCACCAGCGCCGAGGCAGGCTTCACTTGTTTCGTGCTCAACTTGAAGGCGGACCTGACATACGATCTCAGATATAAAGACGGGTACGTTGCAGCACACGATTTAGTCAATTGCGTATTCTACTTATTTCATTTTTGATTCATTTCGCTAGTGTTCAGAGTTGTGCTAATGAGATATTTTTGATGCTATTTTTGCTCGCAGTTCTGCTTCTGATAGAATATGCAAATGATTGCTCTATAGTTGTTGATGCTTTATTACATTAGGAATTACGATCGTATGTTGTTATTTTTCCCTACGTAATTATTATCTTTATTAATTATGATCATTATTGTTATCATTGAATTATTATCATTATTATCATAGAAAGATTATAATTATTATCAAATAAGTATTTTCATTATTATCATACAATTATTTTCATTATTCGTATTAGTAGCAGTAGATGTGTCGGTGTTCATTCAATCTTGTTCCGTATTAAGAGCGTTGTTTCTATCTTCCATGTTGATCTACAGTATACACAGATATCAACTATATTTTTCGCTTCAGAGGAAGAGAAATCAGACGTGAATTCAGATGTGCAAATGAACGAAATGGAAGATCCAAACTGCTCTGGAAGCCTTTCATTCTTCTAATTTTCTTCTTGCGTGTTGTTTTGATGTGTGCTATTTCAGAGGAATTGGTTTCCATGTGAAATCATATTGAAAGTCAAATTTTTCTTCTACGTAGGAACGGAGCTAAGGTGACCGTTAATGGCACTTACCAGGACAAAAGAGACACGGTGCCCATTCTCAACAACGTCAACGCCTTTGCCCAGCTGGAAAACCTTCCTTCTGAACGTAAGAGTTATTTAATACAAGCTGAATAAATAACTCAGAGTTGCGAGGTGCTTTAGAGAAAAAATAGCGGCTAATATTCTTTGAGGGTCTGACGCGTTTTCGGGTCTCTCTATTCAAAGATTCAAACGTTTGTTAAAATTTGGTTGACTAGTAATTATTTAGCCGTTGCGAAATCTTGGTGCGGATTCCATGACATTAAAGCTAGGTGCAATGACTTCCTGTGTCTCAAGTTTGAGAATGCATCGAGATTATGAATGCAAAAAGCTGGTGAAAAGCTTATGCAATCATTCGTCATACGGTGCCGACTTGAACTGGACTATTTTTTCCTCAACATTAGCAGAATAGCTAGAAAATCTTCTTGCTTTCCTAACAAAACGAAAACTGTATACATTTCGAAGCTTTTTTGAAACGTATACATCGCGACATGCGTAACTTAATTTTTGGATTCTATACATTTTTTACATCCCTCGTCCTCTACCATTTGTGATAGAGCGAGTCAATCGATTCTCGAAGTTTTGATTTAGTCTTCGGAACATGTCGTGCGGCCTCTTTATCGGAGCTGATAATGTTCTTCAGAACTTCCAAAGTCAGTGGATAACTACTATAGGTCTGAGATTCGTAACAACCCAATAGAAAATCACTCTGGGTTGACCTAAAAAGGCGAGCACAGAGTCAGTTGGCGTCTCCTCGCCACAAAAGCAGCCGCTCGGGGATGTTAGTCTACCTAGTCTTGTTGCACCTTTCTGTTGTCGTGCACCATATTAGCTTAATGGTGTATCTTCATGTACCCCCAGCACAGTTAAAGGCTTGAGAAACTCTGAAAATACACTTAATGATTAATAACTATATATATACTTATACGGTTGTATGTAAATATATATTGTACATTTTAACATGCGTTGGTTCATCTCCATGAGGATACTTATTGTTGCAGGACACCACACAGTATTTATTATTATAATTATTATGTTTCATAACAGAACTCAATCCCAATAACGAAATAGCATGCCTTTAAATAGCAATAGCATGCCATCTTCATTCTTAAAGCACTAGTAACGACTTTTATGACTTTTATAATGCCTTCTTGAATGAATGTTTACCATTAAAAAATTTGTACTGTTTTTTTGTCCCGAATACCATTCGGCGTATTAAAAATTCAGCAGCTGTTTAGGTCTGGTTCTGATGAAAAGGAGAACTTTATGCTAGAAAACATGATGGCCTCCGCAAGAAATTGGATTAAATCGGCCATCATTAGCACGTCCTCGAAAAGTAAAAATGGAGTTTATCGAAGAAACCTATGCAAGAAAGCATTTTAATATTTTTTTAGCGTAAATGCAAGTTTAGGGGCGGAGCGCTTTGGAGACGCAACTTAGGAAGATAAACTTGTTTGACAGGTTTTGTAAAAGTAAACAGGTCTTGTAAAGGTAAACAGAATTTGTAAAGGTAAACAGGTCTTGTAAAGGTTAACAGGTTTTGTAAAGGTAAACAGGTTTTGTAAAGGTAAACAGGTCTTGTAAAGGTAAACAGGTTTTGTAAAGGTAAACAGGTCTCGTAAAGGTAAATAGGTCTTGAAGGTAAACAGGTCTTGGAAAGGTGAACAGGTCTTGTCTTGTAAAGGTCATCTGAGGCTTCTTACCTCTACACTCATTTCTATTTTTTGTTCGCCTCTCAACTTAATTTATTTTGCAAAAATGGAAGATCACTCTTCAACGAGATAACGTAGTGCAAATTAAATAATTTCCCTGGGAAGAAAATATTCCACAATTAATATTGAATAATACTTCTGGTAATTTTCCATTATCTATTAATTTGCTTCGTGTTTCTGATTTAAATTGCAATCTTGGAATGTATTACTTATTGAAGCTCTTTTTTCCAGTGCTGAACAGAGGCTCGCTACACCCGATCGTTTTCGTCCAAGATGAAGTCATTTTTCAAACTTGTTACAGAGAAGTATTTACTGGCATACGTAAGTTGATGATATTTGACATGCATGTCAATTTGCGACTGACTTAAACCTAAAGGGCGAACACCAATTGGTCAATTAGTATCCATTATACACGCACTTCATTTACCTGACAACGTCAATAAAAAACTCGAGTTGAACGTAAGGTACTTGACATATTTTTCATGAACGAATTGATTCTTAGATATTTACAATCTACTTACAGTTTTCTTTCAATTTAAATTTACTTTCTCGGGTTTTTGGCAACGATAAGGAAAAGCTGTTTATTTCTAAAGGTAAAGGAAAATGAGCGCCTTGCTCAAGAGGCTTAGTGGAAAATATAGCGCATCCGTGGCGCTTATATTACACCTCACTGTTACTTGAAATACTAAAAATATATTCAACAAGGAAGTTGAAAGAGGGTTGAGAAAATTTGTTTGAACCTAATCTATGAAACTGAACCTTTTTTCATGTTGACAAGTTTTCTAGTATACAAAGCTGATCGCGAGATTCAGATTTGACACACATTTTTGCTCCTATAATACGTCTCTATAGTAAGAAAATATTGACATTGTTGTTGCCAACAGCAGTGGACTTAATACAGTTCTGAAGTCTCCACAAAAGACCTCAGGTTTGGTGACCAGATAACATTCAAAATTGGTGACGTGTATTCGACATGTCATTTGACATGATCTGGTGCAGGTATTCCTATTTTTTATTGCACCGGATTAGAACACTGGAAATCTTTTGATGATTGGGACTGCAGAAATAGATCGTAATTGAGAACATGAGGGTGTTTTCTGTGAGTACACTGTGTGTAGAGCTAAAGCGATAATTGCACACTGCAATTTCTAGAGTTGTGTCAATGTTACATCAACCCTAATGAAAAATACAAATGGAATCGGTACTGATGAAATAGCGCATAATTTACCTTTGGTAAAATTGGAAGTTCAAAGTATATCTGTGATGAAAAGTACTGATGGAATAGCGCACAATTTACTTAAGATGAAATTGGAAGTTCACCCAAAGTATAACTTTTATTAAAAGTACTGGTGGAATCGCGCAGAATTTACTTCTAATGAAATTGGAAGTTCAAAATATAACTTTTATGAAAAGTACTGATGAAATAGAGCATAATTGAGCTACAATGAAATTTGAAGCACTGTTTCACTTTTGCCCCAGGGTCTACGTACGTGGCGGTGCCACTGGCGAAGGCGAAAGCGAACTCCGCTAACAGCGGCTGCGGAGGCTGTGACGACTGGAGCTCTGTGTGAGGGGCATCTCTCTGGAACACGTTCTTGCCCAATAAATTTTTACGTTGATGACTTTGTAGTTTTGAAGAAAACACTTCGACCTAGTCTTTTACTTAAAAAATTGGAATAACGATGAATTCATGCCCAGTAAATTTTTACATTGAAAACACACAAGCATTAAAGAAAAAGCACTTCAACTAATATTTCACTAAAAAAATTCGAATTTCACGGAACGATTGAATGGTCTTTCAGACTCAAAGACCTCACCGGGGTCTCCGAGATTTCTTATGAGATGGCTGAACGCAAACATCTTGATGTGATGATGTAACATGAGTGAAGATGTGTAAAATTAAAAAACAGTGATGTTTTTGATGTAATTTTTTGGTATGGTGAGCAGCACACGATGTGACCAAGGAATTATATGTAAAATTCCATCAAGGTTTTATAAATATTGTACACCAATGGATCTAAATGTTATGTGCGATGTTTCTCTCATAAAGTGTTCTAGGTTATTTTTCATTCGTTTTTTCGCTCATGCTGAATCTGATTTTTAACATTTGCAACATTTAACTCAAAATTCTCAATGGAAAAATTTATTGTGCCGAAATAGAAATTTGACTTTAATGCTGCGTTGGAAGTAAACAAACTCAAGTCTCTTCAAAGATAAAGAATACTTGATTTCACAAGGAACGAATAATAGTTCGAAGACACTTTGCGATTACCTGTTTCGCAAAAGAACTGGACGACCAAGATAAATTATAATCTCCGGAAAAAATACAATGGTTTTAACTTTAGAAATTACATGTTTGTACTCTGGATTACTGGTTGGCGGCAGTCATATTTGTGTAGATTTGTCCAAACCCTGTAACTTGATGGACTTCTTTCATTGCTTCCGTATTCCTTAATTTCTTGAAATAGTTTTTAAAACATTTGAATTTTCGAGTTTAATTATTGGTTAAGTTAAAATAAATCTTTATATTGAAGTTGCTTGCGGAGGGAGAACTTTTTGGGTCATTTCCTCCGACTTCGTTGTATTTTGATGTTATTATATGTATTATTTGCACATTTGTACAGCACGTTGGATGTAAGGATGAGTCGTATGTAGGATATATTTCGTGCAAGTAAACTGAAGCATCTCTCCACTGCTTCTGCTATCGCCTTTAATTTTCCTCGAATTCAGTATTTTTGAGTTTATTCTTAATGAGGTGTGCGCTGAGTGGTTAAAATGTAGGAATAATCACCCCTTTAAAATTTATCTAACTCTAAGTGCTTATCAAAATTACTCAAAACCAAAACCTGCTAGTTCTGTTGTTTAACTTATCATGCGCGCTCATTCGTAAGCTAAAATCTACTATAACTAATGACTAATCGTGTAAAAACATTAGTAAAAACGGTCAACCCATTTCAAATCCGTTCGTGTGATATATTTTTCACTATTGCGGGTGTGAGTGTGTTGTATGTAATATCCGAACAAACAAAACAACACAGCGGAAAAAGAGCAGCTGGGCTGGAGGGAACCTGTGAGGCCCCTCATGAAATACGTAAAATTTAATTCATGTAAATCCTCCATAATCCTTTACGTCGCCATGAGCGCAGCTGTGGGTCTGGGAGATCATCCAAGTGAATCGAAAATACAAAAAGGTAAATTCATCAGCTTTGAAAGTTCAGATATCGAGTAGAGTTAAAGGTCAAGCGCAGTTACCAACACTAAGAGAAGTTAAAAGTTATTTTGAGTTCAAATTACATCGCAGAGTTGAAATTTCTGCTAAATTGGAAATGCAAAAACGTGGTCCGTTAGAAATTGCTTGTCTAACGCGTTCACGTAACATTCAATATTTATTCAAAGTTAGTTTCATAAATAGCGATAAAAGTTGAGTTCGGTGCGATAAAAATATCGTGCAGAATTAGAAAATACTGATCGCTGCTTCAACAGCATTGAGAGGCACGCACAAGCACGCTTCCGTTTATTGCGTATTCCAATGCAAAATGTGAAGATCCGCCCAGAAGATTCACTCTTCAATCAAAAGTTTCTCCATTCCACGTTTTAAAGTGACGACTGAGAATGTCTGTAAAAGAAATATAAGCCCACATAAAAGGAAGAAAAACTTTGCTTGTGAAATGTATATCAGAGCGTTTCATTTTTTGAAGAGCTATTGAACAATGTAAAATTCAATCTAATATTCCAAGGATGACCAATCCTTGAAAACATTTGTGTCGTCCATGGAAAAGATGATTCAACTAAGGTAGCAAACACTTCGTCTTCCCTTCAACCACCCATTTGCGTACACAACTTTTAAGTTGTGTACGCAAATGCAACATTTGGAATCGCTGCATAGGTTCGAAAGTGGTGTACGTTGTTCACTGTCTTTGCATAGATAGAAAATCTCGATTTTTTCATCAACACATTTGTGCTTTGCCAAGACATTTTGATGGAGAACCGATTACATAAGGGTCCTGAAGATAAATCTAGGACCGTCCTAAAACACTCGTTCAGTCTGTTTTAATCTCTTGAGTGTTTTCGAGCTTCATGTTACAGCGTAAAAACCAGTGACAGACCATAACACCATTGCAGAGGAAATCTTAACATAGAGATATGAACTTGGAGTTACGTTGATCTGAAGGCTTTGGGCAAAATTATGAGGTGCCTGCAGAACCGACATCGCGTGTGATGATTGAAATGGAGTCGATGGCCACAGCGTTATGGATGCCGCTGCCCAGGTCGGCTTCTATCACGAGCTGCCAGAATTTGAGCAAAAGATCAGTCTCTAACAGAAATTTCGCTGCTCCAAAGCAGGGCGAGAATAGAATCGTACAATAACTCTCAAAAGTGAAATTTCCTTCATTCAGACTGAGTGAGCGTTATTTTAACACCTTAATATTGGAGAAATGAAAGATGTGAAGCATCTCTTAAAATTCGATACCAGGATAAGATACAAAGCTTGTATACTGACGAACAATTATACCGTCAGCAAAGTGTTAGAATTTCAAGACTCGTCCCCTGCTCTCTGAATGATATTAGTTTTTTATCATAAGTTCATTACCTTATCAGTAGGACTAGCGTTAAACTCAACCAGTTACTGAAGGGGAATTGAGGAAATGAGTCAAATCTTGTGGCCCTGAAGCAGTCATGTAGTGCTGCATTACCTGGAAATATTCAGTGATTCCACTAGTAGGAATCAAGTAGGAGGTGTAAAAGTTGATCCATTCCTAGTAGCTGCCTTTTCCGTAGCCGGAGAGGTCCAGGAAGAGCAGGTAGTCGTAGACGCCATCGATCATCTTACGACGCATTCTGGTGAAGTAAAGTGAGATCATCCAATGCATACAAAAGTGTCATCAGTGTCAATAGTTATAATTTTATTTTATCCGAAAAATTTTTGTCGTGTGTATTTACTACGTAAGAAGAAACTAGAATTAATTTCAAAGGTTAATTGGGAGTTCTTTATTAGATTTTTTCTACCGAGCCACAATTCGTATATGAGCGAGAGAGCGAGACTTCGGCATCTTGTCTGTGGCTTAGGCTGCAGGATGAAGAGAAGTGGTCTTGATTGTAACATTTTTGGTAACAATTATTTTTTGAGAGTGTTGAACAGGACTCACAAAATTGAATGGGAAAAAAAATCAAGATTACTTTTGATATCAATACCTAATAAGTCATTTCTGTCTGTAGCATATCAGTATTAACTTCTCTGAGGTGAGGAAAAATTAAATAAAACTGAGTTGCTTATGTTGCCCGTGGAGTGTGGTTGAGTAGTCTTCTTTAAGAAGCTAGGGTGTGACCAGTTGCTCACATCAGAAAAGTTAGTTAGGACTGTTATTATTCAAAGAGGAGAAATAAAGTAGATCACCAAAGGTAGGCTTAAGAAAGCCTTCGTCATTTTTCTCATTAAAATGGGTAAAACTGTTGTTTGTCCAAAATCTGGGGGCAATAACTCTAAAGTGATGATTTACGATATCTGCGTTTTTCTTCGCAATAAAAGTGGGTTGCGCGAGGATGACAGAAGGGGGAAATCTGATGTTATGGGTTGGTACTTGGAAGGAGTGGTATTGCTCAGTTAGCTAAATATCACGTGGCGAGGATGACAGAAGAGGGAAATCTGATGTTATGGGTTGCGTCTGGGAAGGAGTGGTATTGTTCAGTTAGCCAAATATCACGTGGCGAGGATGAGTCTCTAACCTCAGGGAGGTTGGGTAGGAATCGCTACCGCTGATCCAGAACCTGATGAGATGTTTGGTTGTCTCTGGCTGCACTGCGATGGGAGGGGAGTCGATGCTGATCACTCCTGCGGTAACATAAAAGTATTTTCAAAGACCTTACTGACTGAAAGCGAAACACTATCACGATTGGAAATCATCAACGTGATTTCTTTGAGATCGTACCTCAAAGTCACTCAAGTCATAAGCAATGTTAGGGAGAATAGCTTGGTGGTAGCCTATTCTTCTAGTGTAAGTAAAGCGTATAAATCCCAAATTGAAACTACTATGCATGGTACCTGTAAGAACAAATTGAAAAAATCTGAGATTTCCCTCCCATGACAAGTCTTCCTATTACGGCTTGCCTATGCTTGTGGTTTAGACGGAAAATTCTATGCACAGTTTTGTGTGTCTAGGATTCAAATAAGTGTGTGTTTTTGAAATCTAATTTCTTGATACTAGATATCGCTTTTATAACATGTTTAGACGCCATAAATTACGACAAGATACTAATAATGCCATGACACCTTTTTTCTTGCTTCATGCTGAATTTCTTAACCCTCTGTGTTCCGCAACAAGTTTGAACAAGCACAGAAAAGGTGAAGACTTTTTTCTTTGAGGAAAAACTAGTTTTCGATTTCAGCGTGGGAAAATCATCTATTCAAACTTGAAGTATTTGATCAAGGAAAATTACAAATTAAATTTATAAGATACGTCAGGAGCATTGTACGTCCAGCCTTAGTCAATAAAACGAAGTACATTCGCACAAACCGCTGTGGATATCAAAGCTCTGTGTCCAGAGGACGCTGGTATTCGCGCCGTCGGTAGGGAGAGGAATGTTGTAGATAGTGTCGATGTCTTTGTATCTCTGAACCGACCACTTGCCTCCGTTTACGTTACCCTTCGTCCAACCTGTGACGTTAAAATGTCGGAAAGTTGTTTTAAAAATACTGCGTTAAAATATTGATTGAAATGTTGAAAATATTGATTAAAGTAACGCACTCCCGACAAATACGCAGAAATAGCCTTTGATGTTGTCTGTAGCTATCGTTACTATATATATATTCATTCAAATGCACAAGTGCATGTTAAAAATTTATTGTTGGATTTCCAATGATGTTGTTCCTGTCAGAAAAAAGTGCATTTCAGTTCATCGTTTCAATGACTTAAAAATGCCAGAGTATGGTCAAGCAAAAATTAAATAAACTGCCCAACAAGTTGTTGAATTTCATTATTAGTCGTACCACGAAGTGTTGAATTTCATTATTAGTCGTATCACGCAGATAGTGCAATTTTTCATCCAAAATTATAAAACATCCTCTCTAAGCAGACCCAATAACTCCTTTGAAGTATTTGAAAGAATGAAATATCCAAAAATAAACTTCGGAAAATCACCTAAAAGTTTAGCAACAATCATAAGTACCAACTACAAAAGCGCAAACATTTGCAGGAATCGCATAGCAGGGCCCATAGCACCTATCTGCAGCCATCATACCGATATTTCGGTCATGTTAGAGTCCCTTGTTTAATTGCTGCTGAGGAGGCTTTTTCAGTCTTTTTTGGCTGACTCTTCAAGTGAAAAACTAAAAAATTATCGCAGGTTATAGTTTTGAAAAATATTGCATTGCATATATTTTGCGTGCATTTGCGTCTCTTTAAATGTATTTAAAATTAGCATAGAAAATCAAAATCATACATCATTGAGCGCGTGTAGCCAAATTTGCGAGCACACGCGATGCTTCACCACAATCTTTCTAGTATTTGATAATGATTACTTTAAAGACATTTTCTTCCACAAGATGCTTCTCACAGTAACTTTGGGAGATCCAAACTATGTGATCGATAGCAATTTACTTTCTGCTGGGGGGTACATATTGCACGGGGCTATGTAAATTACTTTGCTTAGCTTTATTTCGTATCATTACAGGGATTATGTAAATTACTTTGCTTAGCATTATTTTATTTCATTGCACGGGGCAAAATAAATTACTTTGCTTAGCTTTATTTCATATCATTGCACGAGGCAATGTAAATTACTTTGCTTAGCTTTATTTTACATCATTGCACTGGGCAATGTAAGTTCCTTTGCTTAGCTTTATTTCATATGTCTGTAGCAATATTTCTGTATGTTCATGACGCAGTGAATGAGCATTTTTTAACTCTCAGAAATTATCCCCTATTCACATTACAGTTGGACGGAGATTGGTGTGAGAAAAACTATTTACAAAACAACGATCTGGCTTCTGTAACTTATTTCTCACCTTGAAGACCTAAGCTAAAGTCAAAGAATTCTGCCTCAGGGACGGGATAAGGCAGGGCGCCAGTGAGACGAATTGTGGTCACCCCCACTTGGTTCTGTAGGTTGTCGATGCCCAGGGATCCCTCTAGGGAGAACAAAAGTGTTCGATAAGTGCGCTACGACTTGGAGAATTTTTCTGTACGTGGAAATCTGAGAATCGTGTTGGCTTTCCAACGCTCTCATTGACCAGAAGATGAATCGGTATCGGACAAAGTGATGGAGTTGCCAGATGTAACTTTGGGCCCAAGTTGACCTGGCTGAACCTGATGTCTAGTGTAAATAAACAGAAAGATGCAGTGGTCTCCATGCGTTGGAACGTTGACCTTAGATTCCGATCCGAAGTAGTAATGCTAAAATTAAAATCTCGCTGCGTAATAACCATCAGAACCGTAATCATAATCATTTTACGATAAGTTACGCTAGATACCGTAAACTTCCAGGATTCAGTTAAGCACTGGCGTTCGGTCAAGATGAAAATAATAAAAAAACAACGTTAATAAACATAACAGTATGCCTAATGTTCGTGTTAGCCGAGAATGAAAATATCTTTAGGAATGATTACGTGTACTAAATGTAAAATCAGGCCAAGGAAAATGCTTCCAAATACCTTGTGGATATGTTCCATCTTCAGACGCTTTTGACCGTTTGCGATAAAAAGTTTGTCCCATGACGTCAATTGTTTCTTGCAAGCTGCTCGTTATAAACTAACTAACCAACGAGCAACTTACAAGAAATGATTGATTTCATGGGACAAACTTTTCACCGTAAACGGTCAAAAGCGTCTGAAGATGCAATAAATCAACAAGGCATTGGAAAGCATTTTTCTCAGCTTGTTAATTTTACACTGAGAACTCGTAATCATTTCTTAAGATATTTTCATTGCAGCTCTCTGAAAGCCAAATACGTTCTCTCCTGCAATTACAGCTGCCCTTCATGGTGTAGAAAATTTTCTTCCTAGCAAAGGCTTAATTAGAGTTCAACTAGAACTTCTGCTCCCAGGAGGCGATGCATCGTCACCACATTCCAGTGGTATTCAAGCTCTGTAAAAGAGCACGTTGTGTACGTGGGTGCCATGGAGTACTCTGAGTGGCACATAGTCAGCGTCCAGATTAGGTTGATAAAAACTTAATGGATACATGGAGGTGTCCTTGCGCCAAATCAGGGAGTAAAATTTTCTCCATAAAAATACAGCTGTAATCTTACAATACGCTCAGGTGATCAGTTTTTATAATATGATCATTTTAATTTCATTACTGAGGAAAAGAACATAAAAGCTTTTTTCTTTAAGGCAACTGCTTACACCGAATCAATAAATATGGATGTTAAGGATAGATGGTTTTATGTATTAATTGATTCTGACGAGTAATTGTAAGATGATAATTCACTCACCCAAGACGATGAAAAATTCTTTTCCAGGAGTGATGGAAAAAACACCTCCGTGGTTCAACCAATTTTGGTTCGCTTGTTCTCCATAACCGTCCATAGAAAGTGCGGGGTCGGAATCGTAAGTTCTGAAAATATAGAATATCGTTGAAAATATGACATCATCTCATCGCATTATAATGATAGCAATTCTTGCTCAAAGGATCTTAATTTTTTGCTAAAAGGATGTTAATTTTCGCCTTATTGTCATAAGTCAATAAAATTGAAAAAACTATGCCTGCGCCTAAAAATATGTCTATTTGTATGTACTCTAAACAGGCTTGTTGTCTATTACACTGGAATAACTAACTGTAAGGTCAGATGCCCCCAATGCTGGTCCAACAACATACAAAATTTCATCAACTACGACAGTAGAGCTATAAACGATTAATGTAGTTCTTACGTATAGGAGGAGGCACGGAGGAGTTTGAGGAAGGCGGGGGTATTCGGACGAGCCTTGCATGAAGAAGTTGACGGCGATCGAGATTTCCCCTGTCGACCCAGCGATCATCCTGGGGCTGGTGGCCATCACAGTACCTTCAAAATGAAAGTTGTTTACTCGAAATACTCTTATACAGTATATGTATTTATATTCAGAGATAAATCACTTATACAGATATCATTTTTATTCAAAATGCTACTAAATGTTGAAAATAAAAACTGAACGTTAAACAATTAACAATAGTGTTATCAGATGGAAAGTAAAAATTATTCCAATAATATGGGAAGCCAAACATAAACGACGAATAAAAACTAATGGTGACTATGAAGATGCATTCATCAAGGTTGACCTCTATATGGACATAGATTAAAACATTTTAAAACAATTATAGACACGTGTTTAAAGACAGTTATTACTCTATTGAAGAGCATTTTGACAAAATTTTTGGGAAAAACAGCAACCACCGTATGGAAACATCGAGCATCTCCATTTTATCAATATTCAAAAGCAATCTTGATCTATCGTGACTCAAGAATTGTGCTTTAAAATAATATAAGAGAGACCACACGGGACAATGACAAGATCGGATGCCTTAGAATAATGATTAATTTAACATCAAAATCGTAGTAAACTTTGACGTAGCGGTGGCTAGAACCTCAGCTGTTGACTAGATGTCACCTAGGGTGAACTTGACGAGGTGACTACGGCGGTTTCGTGGTCGGTTTTGGATTTCGAAAGTGAGCGTGGGATGCGAAATGCATTAGTAAGAGTGCGCTGAGACACGTGTCAGGTTGTAGAGAATAGTTTAGCGTGGGGCGTATTAGGATGGCTTAGGCGTACTGCTCACTGAGCGGAAAACGTGAACTTTAAAGGAGCAGGAGAAGCTGTTTTTTAATTCAACGTTAGATGGGACAGTGCTCCCAGTTGAGACTATTGAATAGGGTTGCAGGGTGAGGGCAAAGAGGGAGGTCTTGACGCAGGGGTATAGTTGTTATAAATTAGATAGCGTATTGAGTAGGCCTCACGCGGTTGTAAGCATCTGGAGCCGTGAGTGTGGCAATAAATGATCTACCTGCTGGTGAGTCTGTTTGATATATTTTATTCGTTTAAGTAGGTTAAATTAAATTGAAGTGGAGATTCTACACATCACTACTCATAACCTAATAAACTCGGTATTTGACTTAATATAATACTGTTTCATTTTTAAATATGTTTCATAGGCGTGTTTGACTAAATTAATGGAAACTAAAAGTATTTGTAATTGTCTTTAGAAGCAAGTGATTTCTGAAAAATTACGAAATGACCATAATCTTGCTATATAAAAGTTAAGTAGCAGTTCAGAAATACAGTTCGACGAAAATGCTTCTAAATTATGTAGATAAGATCCACATATAATTAATTTCGGAATAAAACCATATTTATACCTTGAATGAGATAACTTGACGTCACCCAACAACAACAACAACAAAAAACATTTATAAGTACGGGATGGTTTGTATCAAGCTGAAATAAGGTAAATAATAGCTATGTACTTGAAACGACGTCGTTAGCGGAAAGAAAAAGAATGTAAGAGTTTTTTGGAGGCAAAACTGCAGCTTCGCAGCACTCGTCCTGCGACAGGACGCGCCGTTGCTGCGGCCGAGCGTCCAGCCGCTGGTGCTGTAGTCGAAGTTGAAGTCTATGACGGGGTTGGATGTGAAGTGACATTTATAGTATGAGCGTCCAACATATATGAAATAACAAAATTTAACAGGGAGTACTCGGGATTACAAGGCACAGGGAGTACTCGGGATTATTTCATACTAAAAAAACAAAGTTACAATTTTAGGAGATGCAAACGATAAATGAGTATTTTTATCAGAATAATCAAAAAGGCTGTATTCTCTCCGCGTTCTTAAGATTTTTTCGTCAAAATGAGGCAGAAAACACTAGGTAAAATGAACTTTATATGTTTAAAATGCAGTTTTTAAAAGAGGGAAAACTTTAAACTTATAAAGCAAATAAAATTACTAGTTGATTTTATAAAAATAATCAAAAAATTTTGCAACCGCCGGGCTATTACAATTTTTCTATCAAACTGAATGTAAATGTACAGGTAGTTGAATTTTACTCTTTTCTCCATTTAATTTTCAAACATTTTCAAAATTAAAAATGAAGGGAATTTTTTAGCTTCTTCAGCAAAGCTTCGGCCATCGTTAAACGATAGGTGTAAGCAACTGAATAGTTTATTTTGTTTTCATCTCATACATACATCGACGTTTCAGATGTTGCAGAAACGGCTAACTTGTTCTTGTGCGACATCGTTTTTGTGGCCTCTTTCTCTTTTAAATTTTGGTCAACGTCACTTCGTCTACCACACAGCCTCCTAGCGTGCCTATGACGCTTGGGTGGTCAGCAGCCGAGCAAAATATGGAAACCTGATCGCGACAAGAACTGTTTTGATAAAGCAAAAAAGGGAAAAGCTTATAATTTCCAGCATCATTTTTATAACAACCGTTACTCCTCTACTTGAATGCAAAAATTGTGTCTGGGAACGTTTTAAAAAAGAGGAATCTAATTGAACGTTAAATGAAGCAACATATACAGTATATTAGTTTCCTGAAATCGGTGAATAATGATACAGAATCCCTTGAACTGAATTTGTGTTTGCATTAAAAGGAATTTATGCAGATCCTTAGTGGCTGTGATTGAAGTTATTTCACGCTTTTCAATATTTTGCTTTAGAATCCAAGTTTGAATAGTGAAACAATGGACTCACCACAGCATCGCTGTCAGGCTCGACATAGCCGGTCACGAAAATCCATTCATCTCTGGACTGCTCCGAATTGCGTGGAAACTCTTCAATGACCTCCAAGAACTTTCCATTTTTCGTCAATTTATGCAAAGCAAAAGTTACCTTCTGCTCATGCTTGGAACTGACAAAGTACTTGATGGAGTAACTAAATCCGTGCTCGAGAGAAACGTGGCTTGGAAACACCTCATCTCCTTGCCCGACACCGTAGAACACGGCAAACCCGTCTCCGCCTGACGGAACAGCCCAAGGGAGACCCTCTCCATCAGACCACTTCCAAAGTAACTTGTCAAGCCCTCCAAGTCTTCGTTGAACGTAAAGTTGATGAAACTGTTACTTTGTACGCTCACCGTCCAAGAAATAGAGATCAAGAAAATTAAGCTTAAGAACGTCGTTGCAACAAGGGACGCCATTTCGACGACGTTGCTCTTCGAAGCTTGTCGATAACAGTGGGGCTTCCGATGCTATCAGCTTGTATAGGTTGACATCCTTATCTGTTCCCAACGTTGTAATGCAGATTGTCCGCTATGGACGTAAGTTACGAGCTGGTCGTAATTTTCAAGTGACCTTAGGCATTTAAAAATGCAACGGGCTAGTAGCGATGTGTCTTTCAATTCGCAGAGCATTCTCAGATTTTCGACGTGGAAAAATTTTATGGGCAACATGTGTTACTTCTGGATGTAATTTCAATAGTCTATTTGTGAAAACTTCTTTGTTCATCACTGATTAGCTTTCTAATGGTAGAAATTTCGCTATATCACAACTGACATTTACAATAACTGTTAGACCTTTAATAGCTACTATTTAGGTTTTTACATTGTGTTCAAATTTTGATGATATGCTCTTGATAATATCTTTTCTCATTTACATAGAAAAAACTGAGCAAGTATAGAGTATATTAATAGCTCAGTAAATAATCATAGGTCTTAAATACACATTTGATAGAACGGTATTCCATCGGAGGTAACTATATGCCACAAATTACAAACCCCTTCACTTGTTTTAGGGGTCTGGTGTCGGTTTAGATTTGCATGCTGTTTTTAAGTAGATTTTATCTATAATTTTTCCTTTCCATTTTTTTGCTAGGGAACCCGGTGTGCAGTGCAAACGAACTTCAGTGCGCGCACCTCCGTCTTGTATCCTTCATTTCCATTTTACCAGTTCCTCAGATGTAGATGCTTACATCTTACTTGCCAACCAGCTCGGTGGCATGTACCAAGGGAAACCCAAATTTGGCGTGAGCAGCGCCTTGAACTGAAACTACACTAAATATTTTATGTCTTAAATACGTGACTGACCTGTAAAGGAAGGTAAACATTGATTAAAAAAATAAAACATTAAAGTTGAGTGGAATGCGCCTATCCCTCATAGCAAATAAAATCAGGAACATCGTAATTCATTTTGGTTTCATAAAAAAATCTAGTTTGAGCTTAGAAGCTATTTTATTGTTCTTGGAAAAATATTAGCTGATTGTCAGATGCAGTTTCGTCATATCTTGTTCGTGGGAAAAAGTGGACAACAGTTAGATACAATTGGTGTGTCCCCCTGAGGGGTCCCATAGATACAATAGGTGTGTCCCCTGAGTGGTCCCATAGATACAATAGGTGTGTCCCCCTGAGGGGTCCCATAGATACAATAGGTGTGTCCCCCTGAGGGGTCCCATAGATGCAATAGGTGTGTCCCCCTGAGGAGTCCCATAGATACAATA
>JACJUY010005592.1:0-31118 GCA_014220935.1 Platorchestia sp. MABIK | reverse complement strand
GTGTCCCCCTGAGGGGTCCCATAGATACAATACGTGTGTCCCCCTGAGGGGTCCTATAGATAAAATTGGTGTGTCCCCCTGAGGGGTCCCATAGATACAATAGGTGTGTCCTCCTGAGGGGTCCCATAGATACAATAGGTGTATCCCCCTGAGGGGTCCTATAGAGACAATTGGTGTGTTCCCCTGAGGGGTCCCATAGATACAATAGGTGTGTCCCCCTGAGGGGTCCCATAGATACAATAATTGTACCCCCTAAAATTTTTTCGCAGTTGTTAAAAGTTTCAAGTCTGTCAAGTTTGTGGAAGAATAAACTTTTTGTGCATCCATCGAGCAAAGTTGCTTGAGCTGCGAAGCGAAGGATGTGGATGGATTCCAGAACAGACTGGGAAATTCTTACATCAATACTTTAGCATAGGACCACTGTAAAAAAACATGCTCATCTAATTTCCAGGCGAAGGACACAGTATGCATTTCTCACAGTCACATTCGCGTTAATTTTAACCTTCACTAATAAGTTTCTGAATTGATCGGTAGAATAGTATTCAAGGCAATGAGTACCGTGAAATGTATTATTATAAAATAGGATCATTCGAGAATTGTTGTGCAGTAGTTCTAAACGATCCTCAAATGTTAAGGTGATGATTTAAGGCCCAGGATTTCATTACAGTGAATGTTTTCTTCACAGACTTTTTATGTTGTTGGTTTTAAGCATAATTTCTGAACTGAACGCATTTATAAAAGTGCACAAAACTGAGAGTTGGATATTCATGAAGAGATAACCAATAGTTGCAGTAGAAGTTGAAGCTGAATTATTTAGAATTCTTCAGTCCGGGGCCACGTTGGATTCTGATATTACTACTGATCTATTTCGATGCACGTGTGTCTTTTTTTGGGGCCAACTGTCGATTTTTCCCATTATTATTATGTATGAAAAAAAGGAATTAATTTTTACTTCTAATTTTATTTGATTTCCCTTTTAAATGAAAAAAACCATACGTGATTATTTCACAGATATTTGATATTTTCCCACAAAATTGGGCAATTTGGTCGTACAGATGGGAATAAAATAAAATAATTAGTTTGAGAGTTCTAGCACATTAAGATAAAATATTTCTAAGCCCTACAACCTACCGTTCATTAAACAAGTCAATCACTGACCTTCCTGGCTGTAGAGAAAAGTGTAGCTGTAGAGAATGAGCTCACCAACTAGAAGAGTGATTCCAATGAAAGTGTGACTGATCCGTTTAAAGTTGGCATAATGCATTTTATCATTTACTTAGAATATTAATTCCTTTTATGTAGGGGACATTCATTCATCTTCTAAACACAGAAATATTAATTCTTGATGAATTATGAGTTTTTCACAGCTCTTAAATTTGTGTGAGTGTCATTTATTGTGTATTTTTTACTTGAAAATTAATGCCATTCAAATTGTGAAAGCGTTAAGGATTCAGGAAAGACCCACAATATCATCATTTGATTCTGTGATTTTGTTTCAATTAGCAAAGCTAGTAATGGCGGTAAAAGGCCAACACAATATACCTAGGTAAGTATTTGTATTTGTATTTACGAATGCGTATACAATACATGTATATATGTGTATGTATTTACGTGTGTGTATATTCACATGTACTAATTTTATGATTTTCACTAACAAATTCAAGAAAAAACTCCAGGAAAAATTTTATAAGCAAGCAAACTTTGTATGATATCCGCATTAGGAAATGCCATGCAAAATCCGGTGAAAGCAAGCATCGAGAACGTCTGATATTTATCTGATATTTATCAGATATTTAAATATCTGATTATCTGATATTTTCCACATCAAGAAGACGGGTTACACCCCCTGATGAAATGAAATTTTTCTTCTGTGGTACACTAGTTGCATGGAGATACTCCTACATACTGCTTCACTTCTGCGGGTTGTTATCATGTTGAAGCCGAAAGATAACGTTTTGGGAAATGGTACTCTTCTTCTTTTCTTTTATTCAGAAGGAAATGGTTTAACAAAATCGTTTGCCAGTGCATCAAATTGTACTGAAAGTTTTTCGATATTCACTGTACAGGCCACGGCATCTGCTCAGACCAGCGTCCTTTGTTAGATTGCTGCTCGAGAAAACTTGTATTGACGTTATAGAGATGCGGTCGATGACGCTTGCGAGGTAAGACTATTTATCAGGGCTCTTTTTAAGAAGAAACTTTGAACGTGAAGATGGAGATGGAGTCGATGGTAACTGCGTTTGCCGAGCTGCTGCCGAGATCAGCTTCGATTACCAGCTGAGAATGAAAAAATTAAAAGATTAGCCATGAATATGATTAACAGAAAAAGAATGAGAAAAACTTGATTTCGTTCAGAAATCTAAACATATTAATAAAATACATTACGCTAACGAGAACCATTTCTATTTAGAGAGTTTCTAAATTTTCGAGAATGCTTTAGCATTAATTTTTGATCGGATTATTATAGAATTAAACGTATGAGCCTAGGTGAAACAACGCATTGTTTACTTTACCAGCATGCAAATACTTAGAATGAGGGCAGACAAATTGTTACAATCAATGTTCGTACATAGATAAGCGAGAATTTAAAACCGAGGATAATTCTTAGAAAATTGGATAAATAAAAAAAAATTAAGGATGATATGAATATGTAATGAAAAACGACAGAATTTGGTAAAATCAATACGTAAAATTTGACATAACTCGTCGAGTTAGTTAAGACAAATTGTTTGCATGCTTCATAAACTAGGACCAGTACTGAGAGTGTCTTTAACCAAATATATTTACGCTAAGATATAGAATATCACTAGCATTCACCACTCAAATTTAATTCTAACTGTCTCTGTCGTACGAAGGCACAATACATCCATCAATCTCAATTTAAATAACTGGATAAGGGATTTTTAATGAGGGCACGAACTGCCAATCCGTATTTTCGAGTTGATGTTGTTTTATTCAGGCATGCTGGAGGCTAAGTCGTGACACGGTTACAACGTACGACGATATTTCTTCATCAATTTAAAATTTTAGCACAAGCAGCATACAGTCATGCTTCCAATTTAGTAACGTTTCATATTTTACGTAAGTTGGTTCTGGATTGTGTAGGTAAGGGGATTCTTTACGCTATTCAAGCATTGTACAAAAATCGAATCTCTCTGATGAATTAGCAATCGATCAATATTAAAGATTTAGTTTGCCATAGAGTGGAGACAGATTAAACTTGTATGAGGAAAGAATGCACTGGAAGATAAAATAAGGTTATTTCTAACTCCTACTACACAGAAAAAAAATCCATTACCTCAGAAATTTTCCGAAATCATTTGTAGTTCGTAAATGAGCTGAAAACTTTTACTCGTTTGCTTCTCGAGTTATTAGAAGTATTGTAACTTTAAAGAGTATTAATAAATGTTCTCGACGGAAAAGAACCAACAATTCCATCAGTGGGGATCCGATAGAAATTATTCAGTACAATCCACTCCTGATTGCCGACATTGCCGTAGCCCGAGAGGTCGAGAAATGGCAGGTAGTCGTGGACACCATCGATTGTTTTGCGACGAATTCTGGGAAAAAGACAGTAAAAAATTAAAATTTTTCCCTCCTTAATGTTTGATTTTTATTCAGAGCGAGGTAAAACCAAGCTATTACCAGTAAAACAGAAAACGTTTTCAGGCTAGAATGTATTAAATTGAGAGAGAGTAGTATTAAACTTTTCTGTCGGTTAATGGCAAACCCACTATTTTATTTTTATCCAACCCGGCAAGCAGTTATACATTCTGTAATCTTTCGTTATGGGATTGGACTACATTCTGTGTCCATCGATTTTAACAAAATCTACTGTGAAACACAATACTGAACCCAATTGCCGTCGGTGGATTTGCCTATGTTGAAACGATTCCGTCAGTGGATTTGCCCAAGTTGATCCGATTCCGTCTGTGGATTTGCCTATGTTGATACGATTCAGTCACTGGATTTGCCTGTGTTGATACGACTGCGTTTGTGGATTTGTCTATGTTGAAACGATTCCGTCAGTGGATTTGCCTATGTTGATACGATTGCGTCAGTGGATTTGCCTATGTTGATACGATTCAGTCAGTGGATTTGCCTGTGTTGATACGATTCAGTCAGTGGATTTGCCTATGTTGATACGATTGCGTCAGTGAATTTGCCTATGTTGATACGATTCCGTCAGTGGATTTGCCTATGTTGATACGATTCAGTCAGTGGATTTGCCTATGTTGAGACGATTCAGTCAGTGGATTTGCCTATGTTGATACGATTCCGTCAGTGGATTTGCCCATGTTGATACGATTCAGTCAGTGGATTTTCCTATGTTGATACGATTGCGTCAGTGAATTTGCCTATGTTGATACGATTTCGTCAGTGGATTTGCCTATGTTGATACGATTCAATCAGTGGACTTGCATATGTTGGTACATTCCCTCGAGGTCGTTTTTGAACGCGAAATCAAAAGCACCCGATCATAAGCGCTTGGTTTGGGCGCTCGTCAAACTGAGAGCGTAGATCAAGAACACGAGACTCACTCGTTTCTGCACTACGAGAGAAGCTATTTTGTTAAACTTGGCTCCTCGACATCTATTTCGGAAAGTGAATCCCCAATTGTCTACGCTCGTATAAATAGCTTTCCTTATCTGACCCTCTACGCTGTTATGCAGATTGCACGTAGCAAAAACACGGACTTTCTATGGTATACGGTAACTGATGAACAGGAAAAAATTTGTTCTTAATTGAGACTGGTAGAGAAAAAATGTGTTACTTTTTAAATGTTTTTTGCAGAATGTAAATTTCCCTATGCGCAGCGTCAATGAATGCTAATATTTGGCTCAACAATGCTTCAATGTACTTTAAAAGTCCCTTAAAGGTAAAATAGTTTTTTACAGTGAACAGAGGAGATTCTTCCTATAATCCTTCATTTTCAATGATAGCATAATATTCCTTCTCGCTGTGAAGCTTTTGTCTTTTCTCTGAAGATAGCGAGTTCTTGCGTCCCACAGAGTTTTTTTAAATAACTGTATCTCTTACTGCTGCATGTCTAAATAGCAAACATTTGCTAGCGAGAGTTCATGAAGCGCCATCAGAGCGCACAGTCATTCAGCAACCCATCATTGAAATTCTGTATGGGAAACCCCAAGTGGTGGCGGCTTCATGGGAAAATGCACCTTGATGATTGTGTTGGTGGTGATAATATTATCGCAGTCCTTGCGATGATGTTGACGATGATTTAACGTTTTCATGTTGGTGATGAGATTCTAGTAATTATGTTGTAATGATATTCCTGCAATTATGTTGGTGATGATATTTTTGGAATCATGTTCGTGATGCTATTGTATTAAACGTGTTTGTGGTTGAGACAGTTTTGAAATTTTGAGTATGTCGGTGAAGATGATGTTTTTGAAATCTTGTTGATCGGAATGATTTTTTTTTAGCTGGCTTAGTGAGAATGATGTTCATTTGATCATGATAGTGTATATGTTATTATTCGTAACAAAAATGCAACAAATAGCTTTTCATTTTTATTTCTAGGAGACACCTCCGTATTCTGGTGTACTTTAACGAGTACTTAGTTTAGTTAAATGATTCTTTTTAATTGTGACATACGTTTGAGAAGAATTTTTGTGGCAAACTCATCGTAGAAGGGCCAATAATTGTTGTCAGTTGCTGGTATACTTTACATTAAGCTGACGTATATTTACAGTTGATAGACTCGAATAAATTTGCAATTGTCTCCACTTACTACTCTTGCAATTAAAACTCTGCAGCTGGGGAAAAGAATTACAATGGATTGTCTCATATAACAAGCGCTGAGTGTTAAAAATAAGTATCAGATCCGATTAGTTTACACTCATTGTGTTATTATTTCAGTTTTAACATCCAGTGTGAATAAATGTCAAAATTTAGAAATGCTTCGGCTTTAGTGTAAATTAAATTTTCATTCGAATAAGAAAAGAATTTAGGCCAAAATTGATGACTCGATTTCGTTTTCCATTTTCTAGAGTGATCTTTGAATGTGTCTGCTGGGATGGTGGTAAACACATGTGAATTTTGTTCGGTCGTTTTTGTACTGCTTGTGAGTGCTTGTTTACTCAGAAGTCTCCTTTATCACTTGGATGCAATGTTTGCGCTGATTTTCATGGGAAAGCACACGAGGCAAACTCCACAACTAATTTTTTCCTACATCGTCTCAACTTGAACTTTTCATTTCTGGAAAAAAGATTCACTTCTTTTTTCTTGTTCATTTCAAGTACAAAAGACATCTCTCTTCATTGACTCAGTTTTCTATAGAGTTATTTTTTGCAATTAATGCGAGACACTTCAAAGTTGTTTGCGTTTTACAATAATGCAAAATATGTCGCTCCGTAAATGTTGATATTTCCTCAATTTTTCTCTTTTTCCTATTCCTCTATTTTCAGGCATTTAGGTTTGAATGAGTATCATTTATGCATTTTAATTTCAGTGCTTTTAAGGGGTTCAGACTCACGTATATCAGCAAGGGATTGCTTCGGGATGACAAGGCATTGCCCTCTCGTAGAAACAACGCAGTCTTCACGTGAGATTGCTGACGCAAGACGTATAAAAAAACACGTGTGTGCAGCGTGCGTTGTGAGGAGTGTGAACCGTGTATTGTTTACCGTAAGTGTGCTGTGTGCAGTGTGTACACGATGTGCGTTTTGGACAGTTTGTGCGTGATGATTATCAATTTGACAAGGGTAGATTTTCCGTCCCACAGTCGGTTAGTCAGCTTTTTTTAGACCGTTTGTTTTCGTAGCAAATTCCGGTTTCACTTTAATGTTTCTCTCCAGCTTCTATAACAATAAAACTTTCTATTTTTCCATTTTCTATGGACACTATGTTTACACCAAGTATATGCCTTTTCGATTTGAAATGTCTCAAAAATGGTAGAAATAACGGAGAGTCGAAGTTATCAATCACTGGGAAAAACTGGACTAAATAAAAACACAATCAATTGTACTTTTGAAAAAATTTCATTCCCGTCTCGAATTGAGGATAACTTTCAGAGAACTATAGTTCATCGTTCTTTTGAAACCCGATGTCCTTGGTTTCGGGAAGTGAAGAAACAAGCTGGATACCCAGTCTAACTTTTTCGCCGGAGCATGCATGTTTTTCGCCGCCCAAGCGATTTGATTACTTGGGCGGCGAAAAACATGCATGCAGGCGGCGAAAAAGTGAGACTGGGTATCTAAGTCCAGAAAAACCCATTCAAGGTTCAAGAAATGCAACTCACGATAAGGTCACCAGAGACAGCGGCGCAACAGTCAAAAGCACACCGCGTGCGCTCCTCAGTAACAGCTGAGAACATCTCGTCGCTCTCAGATATGAGCTCATGGGAGAACACCACGTGCATCGTCAACGATAGCTGTCAAGATTTCTCAGAATTACTGGCCAAAGTCATCATACTGACTGGCACATGTATTCCCATTTATTCTCGCATGGAAAAAACTTCTCTAGTAGAATTTTTTCTTTTTACGAACGCCTCTTTGTTGTCAGTCGTTGAATATTTTCACAAAATCTGATATTTCTCAACATAGTGGGTTTTTATTCAAGTCTTGCCAAACATTTTACGTGACCAGAATCCTGAAATGGGAAAATCAAAATTTTTAGTCCTCATTCGCTTATTTTGAAGCCGGTTTTAGGTAGCTTTACTTGTGGTATCACTTCAGCTCACCTTGTTAAATTTTATGTTGGAATGGTTCACAACATCAATTTAATTTTCGTTGCTCACCATCGTAAATCTTTTTATGCTCTTTGCATAAGGTCTTGTTAAATCCACAGAGAAGTAAACAAGGCTTTAAACAGAAGCTAGTTCACTGACTCGATGGCGTGTCATGGAATATAGTACGATGCCATTTTATCTTCTGTTTTGAACATGACCGTACCAAATTCGATTGTCTTGTTGCTCAGGAAATTTTCGTGGTAATTTTTAGATTGGGACGACCACTGAAGTTGAATTCTTACATGCTCATGTTTTCATTTCGTACGAATTTCTCGAAGCACCTTCAAAACATTTAGCTCAATGTTTTCTCTGAGAAAAAAACGAAGTTTTCTTCGTACCCTTAAAATTTGTGAATAATTCCTTTGGTTATTTTATCTAATCAATGGTTTTACGAAGCATGTAGGCCACGCGTATTTATGCCGGCTCTAATCATAATTATTATCGCGAAAACTTATTCACGGCAAGATAAGGCTTCTCATAAAACACTAGACCTGCTGTGCATTGCTCCATTTTCTGCTGCATCTTCGAACCCTTCACAGCAACCACGATGAGGGGAAAAGCTGTATCCGTAGTGTCACTGTTCGCTTTCCTGTGGCTTGTGAGCTCGCCGTCATTTGCTCAAAGTGACACACGATTTGACTTTACTTTCGATGAAGATTTAGATGGTTTGACGGTGCACAGAGGCACCTGGAAGTGGTCGGACATGGCCGGCATGCAGTACAAGGTTCCTCCCGGCCATGAAGGCTTTGCAGTTTACGACACCCCTCGTGATGGGGACGAACTGTACTCGGAATTCATTCCTCTAGAGTACGGCTTGAACTACACCATCGTCTTCTTCTTCAACTCTAGATACGAGGAGGGAACCTCTTTCGCCTTGCACAAACTTTCCAAAGGAGGCGAGTTTCTCCAAGTCATCGCCGACTACACGCATCTCTCGAGCCCGAGCAACGACGAGTGGATCAGGGTCTCCGGACATGTCGAACCCGAGAAAAATGCCTTGGTGAGAACTCGCATTTCGGCTCTTACAGTGCTATGTTTAACTCCGATGTTTGGCATAACATTGTCATGTTAACACGTTGCTTGTGATACGACCCGTCGATGGGTCTTGCTCAAGTTTTTCCTGCTGCGAAACGACCCTTTGATGGGTCGTTTGAGATATTTTAACAATCTTTTAAAATTAATTAATGGTATTTATTGGACCCAGGCAAATTGTAACAACTTTTGACTTTAAATTTGAGTTGAATAATAACCTTCTGTTTAACTAATCGCAGTCAACGTGTTAACTGCTGAATTTTGAACTACTGTTCACTGGAACGTTGAAAGGTGAAATGTATTATTTTAAACTCTACTGTTTAATCTAAAGCTGTAAGTTGCACTGCTTATTATTATACTATCGTTCGTTCAAGTGTTCTTACGTAAAATGCCACATTTTAAACCAATATTTATTAGAATGTTGCAACGGGATATTTTGCGTTATTGCTCATACAAACGAGGTTTGGTTTGACGTTTAATATCGTCTTTGAGAGCACGAAGGCAGCAACACGGAAGTAAATGCAGACTCTTATGTCCCGCAACGGCTATGACAAAAACCATAATATGGTAAAACGAATATGCTGCCGCTCAAAAACAATAATTCGAGTTGTGAGGGATGTAAGTTTGGCAACGAGGTAAAAGTGTAGGCCGTAATATCTTACTGCAATGAGTTCATAGAAAGCAAAAGTAAGAGCCCATTCTTACGAACGAATTTTTACAAAACATCAGCGAGAATCAAGCAAAACATGGGCGAGTATAAAACAAAACAGAGGCGAGTGTCAAACAAAACAGGGGCGGGTATCAATTAAAATAGAGGCGAGTATAAAACAAAACAGAGGCGAGAATCAAACAAAACAGAGGCGAGTGTCAAACAAAACAGAGGCGAGAATCAAACAAAACAGAGGCGAGTGTCAAACAAAACAGAGGCGAGTGTCAAACAAAACAGAGGCGAGAATCAAACAAAACAGAGGCGAGTGTCAAACAAAACTTCGCCGCTTTACCATGTAAATTCAAAATCAAGGTCAAACTGCGAGAAACAATATCAATTGCTGCGAGAGCCGAGTTGGACATAATTGCTCATTAAGTCGACTCTCTCTCTGTATAATTGGACTCAAATAGCATCTCTTTGACGCAGTTCTCCGCCACACCATGCATTAACGCAGGATTTCCGTCATAATCAAATGGGGAATATTAGCATAGCAAAATATCATCATTTTATCAGTGGAGATTTCACGCTGTAAAAGTTTTCAAACAACTACAATTGTTGATCTCGAGATTCAGTTATTCTCGTGCCAAAGCAAAATGAAGTCCAATGCTAGAGTCTTGAATCCATGTTGAAAATTTGTTGTATATGTCACTGACGTAGAATTTGAAAATTTTCTTTGTGAAGATTGTGAGTATCGCGCAGTGCTCACACAGCTCGTTATATTATTACAGTATTCATTTAGTGAATTTGCCCTAGGAAAGAAATACAAAATATTGATATGTAAAATATTTTTTGCTCAGATCAACCATGATCGAAAAATTGCTGACGTTAAGTATTAATATGAAAATTACACTTGAAATGGAATACAATAAATGTGTGGTTAATTGAATAATAAACCGTAACCATAAGTTCTTGAATTATCAAAATCAAAAATAGAAACTAAGTTTAACCGCTCGTTCACTTGTTGGAATCTCTGACTGTACACGTCAGAGCTTCATGGTTGTTTCATTGCAAATCTTTTGCGTCTCTTGTTTGCCAGGAGTGAGTTAACCGTTGCGTTAAACGATCATCCTTTCAGTTTTGGAGTTAATTGAAGCAACGTTATTCTATGAATTCTTTTATTTGTTTAAAGTTCTTCATAGAATGTCATTCTTGTGCAGCTAAATCAAAGGCAGAGATTTTAATGAGACACAGCGAGCCTAATGGGAAATTGAGGCTGAGGCTGCAGAAATAAAGTATCAAAGCTGAAGTTACGACATTCAATGGAACTAATGTTTTTGAAACAAAAGCATTTAATTCTGTAACGATTGTCGTATTTCATTATGGAATGCACGAAATGTATCGGAACTTCTCCCCAAATTTGCTAGCACAGTACCGAGTTGTGTTAAAGTTATTCTGAATTTATATCTCTTACATGAAAGGCTGCCTCACTTAGGCTGATTTCGAGTGAATGTTTTATAAATATCACGCAATTGATCCTGAAAAACTACGTTCGCTGATGTTCATTAGTTATTTAGTAGTACGCTGTGACGGAAAATATGCGCGCTTCGTACAAATGGAAAATTTTCCTGAGATCTTTACGTTCATTTTGAGGAATTTCAGACGTGAGACGTACTCCTGCATTTAAGCGTACGGTTACCCTGCGGGATTTGATTGTAAATAAATTCTTCATATGTTTAAATTAACTAATAATCCCATCCAAACTTCATTGTACCTTCATCCCTCAGCAACACACAGAGTTGTCTCAGCTGCATGCTAACAAAAGTGAACTCTTTTCAACTTTCTTACGCTCAAGTATCACAATTTTAGTCGTGAACTCTATTTTTCATGAGTATTCTTACTTAACATGCGCAGAGTGGTAAATGATCAAACATTATCCCCAAGCTGAACAATTTTGAACCTATTTTTCATTTCATTTGGAAAAATGAAGCATTTTAACTTAATCCGAATTTGATACATAAAATGCTTTGATACAGACATCATTTGCGAAGAAAAAACATGCTGACATAATTTTTTGCAGTTTTCAGTGTTCTGTCAGTCGGAATACTCGAACCCCGATCTGGCAGAAGGTTACCTCTGGGGTTGCGCCATCGACTCCATGGTTCTCATCACCGGACCTCCTCTAACAACATTCCCCACCACAACCTCAACTACCACGACCACTACCACCACTACCACCACCACCACCACGCCGACCACCACCACCACCACCACGCCGACCACCACCACCGAACCTCCGCCGTGAGTTATCGTAACTTGTGTTTCAATCCTCGTATATGCATGGCCGCGCTCAGGGTTAGTGTTTACGTGTTCGTTGTGTGGGATTTCCCTAGCATTAAATGCCCTAAAATTATGAAACCCTTTTTATAAATTTTATCAACTCATTTTGATTTCAGACAATGACGATGTCAAGTTTTTGACAATGAGGTTTCTAAATCGATTTTACAGTAGAATTCTTGCCAGAATATGTCAAATTGTACGACAGGGACTGCATTAAATAGGAACACTGTAATGTTGTGCAAATATGAATTCGAGAGGTGAAACAGCTTGAAGTTGCGAAATAAAAATCGTACTCGGGTGTTGGGCTTGCAATCAGTCGAGAAAAATTTTAAAGATAGGTTGCCGAGTATTTTTGAAATTAATGTCACGTTAACGTAATTCAGACATTTTATACTGTTTCGATAGAAATATAAACAGATTTAGGTCCAGCGGTTCACGTGCATAACGCGGTTCATTTTCTCTACGGGGAGTGGGCATTGTAGTTCTAAAATCGAGATTTTTACATCTCAAAAATTCTTTGCTCATTTTCTTTCACAGTATGAGACGTTTGTTTCAAATCAACATCTTTTCAAGTGTGTACGGAGGACAAACCACAATTTTTTTAAGGATTCGATAAAAAATCACTTAAATTTTTACCGAGTTTCGTAAGCTGAGGTCTGAAATTGAAAATACACCACAAATATTTCCAATCTCACTCCTTTGCTACGCAGAAATGCCAAACTAACAGGAATATTTTGAGGCTAGTTTCCAATGTTGACACTGCACGGGGACCCGAGGTACGCAAGTGGAAAAGTCAATTCAATTCACTTTCCAGTCTGAAAGTTAATGAAAGCAACAGAAGCATTTTAAATCGCACACATTTACCGCGTAAAAATGACAAAGCACAAGAAATATTTGAATGCAGTTTCATTTATTCAATTCACTTTTCCAGGCCGGTGATCGATTTCAACTTCACAAGCAGCACACAGGGATGGGTGCTAGGCAGCAGCAACGGCGCTGCGTGGCAGAGGCGTCAGACTGACGGCCAGTACGCCATCGAAGTTGTTGGGTCCCCAGTTATTTCAGGTAATTGCTGTTGGGTCCCCAGTTATTTCAGGTAATTGTTGTTGGGTCGCCAGTTATTTCAGGTAATTGCTGTTGGGTCCCCAGTTATTTCAGGTAATTTTTGTTGGGTCGCCTGTTATTTCAGGTAATTGTTGTTGGGTCGCCAGTTATTTCAGGTAATTGTTGTTGGGTCGCCAGTTATTTCAGGTAATTGTTGTTGGGTCGCCAGTTATTTCAGGTAATTGTTGTTGGGTCGCCAGTTATTTCAGGTAATTGTTGTTGAGTCGCCAGTTATTTCAGGTAATTGTTGTTGGGTCGATATGGACTCCACTAAGTCTATTGGACAGAATTTCTTGAAATAAAATCACCGGCTGCCACCACATATCGTGATGGCAACAAGATTCCATATTTAGAATCAAGTTTTCAACTGCCACCAGACGTCGTGATAGCAACAAGATTTCATGTTTCAGAATAAAGTTTTCAACTGCCACCAGACGTCGTGATAGCAACAAGATTTCATGTTTCAGAATAAAGTTTTCAACTGCCACCAGGTGTCATGATGGCAAGAAGATTCCATGTTTCAGAATTAAGTTTTCAACTGCCACCAGACGTCGTGATAACAACAAGATTCCATGTTTCAGGATAAAGTTTTCAACTGCCACCAGGTGTCGTGATGGCAACAAGATTCCATGTTTCAGGATAAAGTTTTCAACTGCCACCAGGTGCCAGGATGGCAACAAGATTCCATGTTTCAGAATTAGGTTTTCAACTGCCACCAGGTGTCATGATGGCAAGAAGATTCCATGTTTCAGAATTAAGTTTTCAACTGCCACTAGGTGTCGTGATGGCAACAAGATTCCATGTTTCAGAATAAAGTTTTCAATTGTCACCAGGTGTCGTGATGGCAACAAGCCCACGATTCGTCGTGGGAGACACCGGCGAAGTGGCGGTAGCGGTCACTTTCCGCATGACGGGCTCTCAAGCGTACCCCTCGTACTTCAAAGTGCGGCGCTCCTCATCTTACACGTGAGTTCATACCATTTCATACACGTACACACATAGCTTTCATACATACACTACATATTTAGGTTGTGGCCCCGAAGGCTTTGGAGCCGAATTTTCAAGAAATTCGTGGGGTAGTAGCGCTTTGGCTGACTGCGTAAGTTCTTCTAAATCCACGTGAATTATGTAGAACCGCAGCCCGAAAAGCATTTCTTACTTATACATGTGAATTAATGTCTTGGAATGCTTAAAACACACGTGAGCAAAGTATATTTGATATTTCCAACGAGTACACATTATTTGAACCCAAGTGATATTTCTGACACTCATAAATGAGTGCAGATCCTGTTTTTTTACGAAATGTTTTAACATACCTTAGTTGAAGCCACGTAATAATTGCTTCTCGTGCACATGAAGATAGAGTCTCATGGTATATCTCCCGTATGTGCTACAAAAAATAGACAGGATGTGAAATTGTTTGTGGGAAGCGAAAATAACCACGACCTTTTACCTTCAAAAGCTTTCAGCTACTGTAAATAAAATCATGGCTTGTGAACCATGAAGCTTTATTCAGTTGAACGATTGCCAGTGGTTTATTACGCCTTTGAATGCACTGTGTGTAGCCGGTAGGTTCGTTTACCTTAACGTTTTAAGAATCAAGGTACGTTGGCCCAACATGTCTCGTATTGGGATGAGAGTTGGTGGGCGTTTTGGGGACGGTATCCGTACCTATCTTCTGGTGTTGCATGCGTCTTCTAGTAGAGGTAAACTCTTCGACGTTAATGAACACTTAAATAGTCGTATTGTCTAATTTTAAGTTTGCTTACATGTCACTTACAACGAACCTTATAAACAGATCCAAGTTTGTTTTCAAGTTTTAGATCTGGGCTACCCGTGAACTACACACCTTATAAACAGATCCAAGAAATCGATTATGACAAATACCTATAACAATGTTTATCTATACTATGCTATACTGCTACCTACTTCCACTTTCTTTCATTACGTAATAATAAGAAGCGCTTAATTAAGTACAGCAATACCTTCATGACCCTACTTTCCATCTTGAAAATACAGAAAATACATAGAATTTATTTCGTAAATATGTCGAAGTCATATAAGATCGAGTACTCTCATCAGCACCTTTAACGTGCCCATCAAAATCCCCTAATTGTTCAAAACAGGACATACGACGCTGAACCAGTCTTCTCCTTGGATGGCTTCGGCACCGCTCAAAACGCAGAATACGTCAGTCAAGGAGGCATTTTCCGCGATGCCGCTCTCGGAGAAGAATTTTTCATCATCTTGGGTGAGGAATTATGCTCATAATCTGCGACAAGTCGTTCGGCGTCCCTACACCCGCCACCGCTACGTATAAATTGCTTCTCGTTAAAACATTCTGAGAAGGCTTCTTTTCAATTATGCTTCAGGTTTTTGTAAAAAGTTTGTCCATAAACTGAAGCCAGAGTCTATTTTAGGTATAACTGAAGAAATGCTAATTATCTTTCGCATCACATTTTCTAATTCTACTCCATTCTAGTAAAACTGATTTTTTAAATTATGAACTCCTTTAGTGTTAATTAGTGGAGTTTCATGGCTTGTCTTAATCTATAATTAAAGAGTTTTGAGACTCCATCATACTCATACACGTGTATTCTGAATCATCTAGAAATCGCAATGCTCTCCATGGTGACAAAGATCGTTACTCTGACACCATATTCCAGTATTTGTCTCTGCGATTAGAAAAACTTCACCTATAATTAGCATTTGTCACTGCGATTAGAAAACATCACCTACAATTAGCATTTGTCACTGCTAATAGAAAAACTTCACCTATAATTAGCATTTGTCACTGCGATTAGAAAAACTTCAACTATAACAAAAGAACTTTCAAATTCAGCCTGACACGCCTGCAGAAGTCAATGTGATAAGCTTCTAACTAACAGATGAGACAAGTCGTTATCGAGGAAACTTTGCGTATTATGAT
This sequence comes from Platorchestia sp. MABIK, assembly GCA_014220935.1. NCBI lineage: Eukaryota > Metazoa > Arthropoda > Malacostraca > Amphipoda > Talitridae > Platorchestia > Platorchestia sp. MABIK. The sequence continues at coordinate 15,317 of JACJUY010005592.1, read as the reverse complement.
TATTTAATAAAGTTTGCAGGGACTCTCAGTTTAGTGGTGTTGCTCAGATGCAACTCATTTGTTAATATTGGAAATGTACTTATCTTCGAAATGCGAACGAACACGGTCTTCTTCCAATAATAGGGGTTCTCTCAGTCTCGTTCAATATGGAGAGACAGAGAAACCTTAACAGCATTATTTGTTTCAGTACTACCTTACGAACGTAGGGAAACGCAACGTCTATTCAAAGTCCAGATTCCATATTTGAAGGTTCCTTAAGGCTTCTCCTTAAGGCTTGATTCGTGATTAGTAATTCACGTTTTTAGTTTTATCTCTAAGAGGTCTCTCTCTAATTTTGAGATATTTCCAGAGGGTTCGCTGGGCATTGATCAGCAGAATCAGAAAGGTCCATCTAATTTTGAGATATTTCCAGAGGGTTCGCTGGGCATTGATCAGCAGAATCAGAGAGGTCTCTCTAATTTTGAGATATTTCCAGGGGATTCGCTGGGCATTGATCAGCAGAATCAAAGAGGTCTCTCTAATTTTGAGATATTTCCAGAGGGTTCGCTGGGCATTGATCAGCAGAATCAGAAAGGTCTCTCTAATTTTGAGATATTTCCAGAGGGTTCGCTGGGCATTGATCAGCAGAATCAAAGAGGTCTCTCTTATTTTGAGATATTTCCAGAGGGTTCGCTGGGCATTGATCAGCAGAATCAAAGAAGTCTCTCTAATTTTTAGATATTTCCAGAGGGTTCGCTGGGCATTGATCAGCAGAATCAGAAAGGTCTCTCTAATTTTGATATATTTCCAGAGGGTTCGCTGGGCATTGATCAGCAGAACACGATCTCCGTGATCGGCGTCCAGCTGGTCGGAGCGCTGCCTTACCCCGTCCCTGAGGCTGAGTTCTTCGACTTCTCTGGCGGACTCGTCGGTGAGACGGTTTCCTGTAAAAATTTACATTATTTGAAAGCTTAAAGAAGATTGTACTCATATCTATGTGGAAATATTTCAAGTTTGAAACATTGAATTACGATCTTTTTCAAATTACTTTTCGTGAGATGATCTGCGATGTTACGTGTGCAAACAAACGGGGAAATATTACCTGGGGAAACTGAGTTTCCAATTTGATAAACCAAGAAATGTAATGGGTTTTTATTTCTATGGATAACACTTAAAATGCTGAGTTAGCTGTGTGATTCAAGCAGATTTCAAGGCTTTTACGCATTGTTATGGAAGCACTCGCCTCAATTGAGACTATTTTGCAGCATCAATTGCTTGAGCTTTATGTGTACAAACGTGATCATCAAGGTTGTGTTGCCCAGCGTAGGATCCGTAGTGAGAGTAGAATAACGCATATGAGAGCGTGCATCAAGTCTTCAAAATTGAAAAGTTATAATTTAGATTCAACAAGTTGCAAGGCAGGCTTATTTCTGTTAAAAATGAGCCTATTCGAAATGACCTTTACGATGTATTAATTTACGTCACTAAACCATATATAAAACCTATATTTATAAGCTATTAATCCAGTTCATACAAGACGACCAATCATTAAGGTTTTTCCAATTGTAACGGTTTGTTTTCATCATTCAACGCTGGCTTTTTCAATTAGCCCAAAAAATTACTCTCTGTCGAGTTATTTACCATCAAATTTTAATATTTACTTTGCACCTCTGACTATTTTTTGAAGATTATATTCCAAAAAACTTGTGTTTGCTGCACGTATAAAGTGCGTTTCTCCGTTTCGTGTGGTCACCGTGCCCGAGTGGTTAAGAGCGCGCGTTCTTCACGAGAAGGCGTCGACAATTCGAATCCCGGCAGTGCCGCCAGGTATTCTCCCTTTGGGAAAAGGGAGAACTCAGCTACAATTCCCCACTCTACTCAGGTGTCGGAAATGAGTAACAGGAGGTAACCGTCATTGCGCCCTGGCGTTAGTTATAAGGCATTTGAAAAACCAATGCACAAGATCATATCTATCAGACTTGATTGGAATAAAGCATCCTTTTTGTTCAGGCTGGTCGCAAGGAAACATAGACGGCGGCCGGTGGCAGGTGGTGGACTACAGCGACCTCGACTCTTCACTCAACATTCCATCCCCCACCGGCAGCAAGGTTCTCGTCGTCGATAGGTTCGACATACACAGTGGTAAGCAAGATTAGAATCAAAATAAATCAACAAGTTTATGTACATATAAAAATACTTACTCATAAATAAGAATTTATTTATAAGTTCTAGAATTTAAAAGTATAAATAAGCATTTGTATTTCCTTATTTGCGAATGAATATTTAGTTTAGGAAGATGCGGGGCATGTACTGATGAAGAGATCTTTTAGTCCTCTCGTTCTCGAGGACTTTTTGCCTCGATGAAGGAGTGTTGCGTCCATTCATTCTTCCTATACTCTGGTCTTACATGGAATCAATCGTTCAGTTGTCGATAGCAATAATCAGTTACTTCAGGGAGTTATCAGGTGTGCATATATGAGGATTCAGGTCTTTCAAAACTTTGATAAAATATCACTTCACTAGCACATGGTAGGAAGATTACCTGCTCATGCTGAATGAGCTCGTCGGGTCATAATTAAGCCTGGGTCATTAGAACTGAGTGAGTTTGTTCCAACATTGAAACTAGGTCGGAAACAAATTTGTGTGCGAGGCATATTGTTCATCGTGACCTATTAATTCACAGACAGTTTCACGATATTCACTCATTTTGTCGTATGTTGAACTTTTACTTGTACCTGAAACAAGTCGTATTATTGTTAGAAGTAGCTGTAAGTTTTATATGGGTCTATAATACAATATCAACTACAGTACATTAGTTGGTTATTGAAAGCAAAATTTTACAGAAACATTTGTATCTAAAGCTACAGGAGAACTTAGAAATCGGAGTGGGAGAACCATACTCGCAGAACCAAACCAGAGGTAAAAACAGGTTTTTGTAAAGTTCATTAAAGTCACGTGGTACCGTTTGGTACGGCTAGGAGGGAATGGTTTTTAACTAACATGTGTGGGTATTTTCAGGAGTGATCACCATCGAGTCCCCGCCTCTCTCTTTCAACGCCGGCACTACCAAGACGATCAGCGTGAGGGTGTCGGTGCAGGGCAGCGAGGACTACCCTGTGTCCCTGAGGTGAGGTTCAGCGATAGCTGCGCATCCACTGATCCATTGAGTTAATTACAGGTGGATGTGCCGTTAACAATCCATTGAGTCATTTCTTTTCTAATTTCTCAACATTACGAAACAGTTGAAGTTCATCACGTGATAAGTTGCGAAGAAATTCACTCAACATTTCTTTAGTGGAACACTGTCAATAGTTCAAATTTACTACCTATGAAGTCTATAAAACGCAACGTTTCGATGTTCAAACATCATCATCAGGCTGAAAATATACAGAAAATTGGTCAGTCACATTGTTAAAATGCAAATCTAATTTTTAACCTATATGAGACTAGTGTGGAAGTTGAAATCACAGCACAAAAATATTTTATAAATGACTAGATATAAAGTTTGTACAACAAAAGTATGTATTCACGAGATCAGGTACAGTAACAGTATTGCACACTATAGATGCTCATTGGACAAGCGATAGGGGCGAAATGACCAGACGGTCAGTTGCCTCGGACTTCTAAGCTGCGGTTTTAGTAAATTTAGAGCAAAAAAAAGTCATTCGTGTTTTCGTTGAGAACAGTCTCAAGTTTTTGGATGTGTAACGCATCTATAATTTGAATGTGCTCTTTCTTAGTTACGTTATATAAGATTTTTGGGTATAGATCTTCATTTGATGGTTTGCAACTGTGGTCAATGCGGAAATGGTTGAAAATAGAACCTTGGTAATTATGGGCGGTTAATCTTTGCCTCAGGGTCATCCTGGTCAAGCCAATGTAGCATTTATTAAGAGACTTACATTCTCTTCTGTCATACTTAAATTGGTAAATTACACCTGCTCTGTCCAGATCAGATAAATTTTCTGTATATTTTCTGCCTGATGATGATGTTTGAACGTCGAAACGTCGCGTTTTATTGACTTCATAGGTAGTACATTTTAACTTTTGACAGTGTTCCACTTAAGAAATGTTGAGTGAATTTCTTCAATCCATTGAGTTAATTACAGAAGGATTTGCCATTCACAATCCATTGAGTAAACCACAGGTGGATGTGCCATTAACAATCAATTGAGTAAACCACAGGTGGATGTGCCGTTAACAATCCGTGGAGTAAACCACAGGTGGATGTGCCGTTAGCAATCCATGGAGTAAATCACAGGTGGATGTGCCATTAACAATCTGAGTCAAAAAATAGGCGCACGTGCTAATGAGGTAGAAGCAGCAAGGAAATTTTGTTGCCGTGTTTGAAGTCTACTCAGTGTGAACAAATTTGAAAGTGAAAAACTCTCACAAGGTGAAAAAGTATTTTGATTTTACCTTGACGCTCAGCGGACATTTAGCTTCGTGGGTCCCGATTTCAGCAATGGATATTCCGAACAGAGCTTTCGTTTTGGGATCCGTGAAGTTCCTTGCATGTCAGCTTGTCAGAGCGCACTCACGTTTTTTGTGGTTTGTCATTTTTTTCGGCAAACGTAAACATCACCTAAGTTCAGGTGCCTTTAGCAAACTGAGTTTTTGTTGGCATGTGTGATAAATATTTTGCACCCTTTTGAGTCGACAGAATTTCGTCTTTCAGACCCCAAAATCCATTGACACATCTCTATTATATCTGTTGCCGGCACCTTGCATGAAAGGATCAATGAAAAAATATCTCGTACAAAAAGGCTCGTCTACGCTAAAAGTCGTCGTGTACAAATGCTCAAAAGCCGATTATGCAGCCCATTTTTGATGGGGCTGTATTCTTTGTACTGATGAGAGTATTACTTCGAATGCTGCAATTGAATCTTTTGATTCTAATTTAATTTCACTGATGTGTATTTGTTTGTGTTTTCTGGAAACTGTTATAGGCAAATTCAAGTTCACTATATTTTATACAAGGTATTTTTCAGTATTAAGCCAAAATACCATAGTTGAATTACTCGCAAGGGTTTTTATTTTTGATTATAGCTATAAGTCCCTATTGAAAGAAGCAGAAGATTTTTTTATAGAAGATAGAAAGCGGATAGCAGTCTTCTGGGAGCGTCAAGCTTCCATTTTTTAACAGTCTTGGTACAACAGAATTTCCAAAGCACTATATTTTACATCCTTGAGATTAATAATTACAATCTCGAGCGCCGGAAGGAGCTCGCGACAAAGCGCTTTGGCAGAAAGTTTGCAAAGTCGATGTTCATTAACACTCACTTGCATTAGTTCCCAATTAGGAGTATTCCCATCAGGCTCTGCGCAAGCGAGATTTCTACGTATCAGACTGAACTAAGCATAGCATGCCGCAGCCGAACGCGGCAGGATTCTCTTTAGGAAATGAGTGGAGAAGAGAGTCTAGCGTGTGACTTTTTCACATCCATACCCGAAGACGCAGAACAGAATTTCAAATTGCTTCAATTCACTAAAATCTTAAGTTCAGTGCCAAATTTAGAATGCATTGTTAATGATTGTCATCCATTTCGTGATAGACTCAGGGTGTAGATTGTATGACGCATACAACCCAGCCTAACTTTTTCGCAGCCTGCATGCCTGTTTTTCGCCGCCTAAGCGATTTAAGCGATTAAATCGCTTAGGCGGCGAAAAATATGCATGCAGGGGGGGAAATAGTTAGACTGGGGAGTTCCAAGGTTCTTAACATGGCAATGAGTCTCACCTGGGACAGTCTAACGTGAATACTCTAAACTGAGAGCAGACGAGTATAATTTACGAGGCCTTCATTTATCCCCGTCTATGTCGTGCGGACAGACGAGTGTAGTCACTAGGTTGGCATTTAACGAGCTTGATTTTCATGGCCTTTAACTATAGCGTTTCGCTTCCTGAGGCCAGACTCTGGGCGTGAATTCTAGACTGATGGTGAGACGAGTCTAATTTTGTGGTCTTTAATTACCGCACCCCATTTACTGAGGGCCGGCTGAGGGCGAGAATTCTAGACTGATAGTGAGACGAGTCTAATTTTGTGGTCTTTAATTACCGCACCCCATTTACTGAGGGCAGGTTGAGGGCGAGAATTCTAGACTGATAGTGAGACGAGTCTAATTTTGTGGTCTTTAATTACCGCACCCCATTTACTGAGGGCAGGTTGAGAGCGAGAATTCTAGACTGATAGTGAGAAGAGTCTAATTTTGTGGTCTTAAATTACCGCACTCCATTTACTGAGGGCCGGCTGAGGGCGAGAATTCTAGACTGATAGTGAGACGAGTCTAATTTTGTGGTCTTTGATTACCGCACCCCATTTACTGAGGGCCGGCTGAGGGCGAGAATTCTAGACTGATAGTGAGACGAGTTTAATTTTGTGGTCTTTAATTACCGCACTCCATTTACTGAGGGCAGGCTGAGGGCGAGAATTCTAGACTGATAGTGAGACGAGTTTAATTTTGTGGTCTTTAATTACCGCACTCCATTTACTGAGGGCAGGCTGAGGGCAAAGACCCTGGACGGGGAATACGACGAGTTTCCCTTCGTGGACCGCGTGGGCACAACGAGCAACACCGCGTGGCAGACCCTCAGTGCGACCTACAAAGTCGACAAGGAATATTTCCAGGTCAGATCTCAAGATAATTCTTTTACCATCTTGTAACCTTTGTAATTTCCATCCTGGTAACCTTTGTAATTACCATCCTGGTAACCATAGCCTAAGCTGGGGAATTAGTTTTCTAATTTTTCTCTGGAAATATAAGTTATCAAAATTTAAACTGCTTTAGCCATCACTCCTTAAAGTTTTCGATGTCTTACTATTGAACTTAACGAACTTTCAGACTGATTCACAGTAATGTGTGTTTATTAAAAATCCTGAAGGAGAACATGCTACCTGTGAGCATAGCTTATTTTCTTTTCTTTGTAACACAAGTATCAAATAATTGCCACTAGATTTAGTAAAATACTCACAAAAAATAAAGATTTCCAGGCTTTCATCAGGCGATCCTCTGGACTATTTCGACGAGATCACAGCAGGTTTCTGGCTTCCATTTTGTAGTGAAGTAATCGAAACAGGCTATAAGGACTTCAACACATACGTATGGGGAGTGTTGGGGTCCGTGTATCATGTATTGCATGCATCACCGCAAGATGACTGCAATTTAACGCGCGACGACTTCTAAATAGCTCAGTGTATCGCCCCAAGGGCTCTACTACTTGCTTGACAAGAGCGTTCAATTCCATCGTGGCAGCCTATCGCTAAACCCCTTGCGAAATTGCACGGTTCGATTTTATAACAGGATCTACACTCAGCCCTCATCGAGTAATTTAGAATTTAACTCATATAAGTTGAACTTGATTTGTTCATTCCAATAACTTCAATTCTAACCATCTTCTCTAAAATGGGATAATGCCCAACCGCACTTATATAACGCTATTCCTGTTTCATCTAAAGTTTCATATCTATAAATTTGCGTTCCTCCTCCCTAATTAGAAGTGTGACATTGTAGTAGACTGTTCTACGTTTTCTGCTTGAATGCAAATTTTGCCTTCTTTGGGGTAATTTGTGGATAACATATGTTTCAGTTGGTGATCGAGAGCGACCTGGGCAGCGGACAAGATAATTTTGTGGCCATAGACACAATCACAGTCTCGTCTTCCTAGAGACCTACGTGTCATCCTAAATTCTCTTTAGGAAACAAACAATTTAAATGTAACACCCAGTAAAGTCTTTCAAAATTTCATTTGTTTGACGGACACTCGTTTTGTTTCAATAACCTTGATATTGGCTTGTTATGACTCAGTTGCACAATGTTCCTCTAGTGCAGTACAATGTATTGATCATGACGAAGTATTATTGGATTCAGTTGAATTTAGACTTGGTCAGTTCTTGAAAAATTGATTACATCAAAATACTTGAAAATTATGAGTAAAATGTTTCAGGCAATTGTGAAGGTTGTAGATGGCGATATCAGTTATCAATTGTAAGTTGGAGCCATTCACTTGATTTTCCTAGGCATGGTCGAGTGGCGCGTGAGTTTTGCGAATTAATTTTCAAGCAGATCAGGTTGCACAATTCTAATTCAAATGACAGAAACTTTTTCTTAACAAGGAGAGAAATCGACCTTTAAATATATTATTCATAGATCACAAAATATTTAAAAACTACGGGGTATATTTAGTGTTCATTTCCATGTAGTGCTAACATTATATAAATATGACCTTTTCTATCGCGAAAATTACTCTCAATTTCTAAAAACATATTTCTGTTGAATGATGAACTCTTTTAAACGCAAAGGACTCCAAAGAATTGCAAAGATATCAAGCGCAGAAAAGTGAAGAAAAAATGAAACTGATGACAAGTCAATGAACTGTGAAGCCACGTTATCTGGTATTAGATAATATTGGACTTTTCTCTAACTGAATTATTATCAAACATTTAGCAAAGATAAGCGTATTTTCTGGAAGTTTCAAATATGTGTGGGTCAATTTGTACATGGTTGATCGAATTGGGTTTTTTCCAGAACGCAATAAAATGCATTCACAATGCTATTATAAGCGCATTTCCAGTAAACAGATGTCGGTTGTTAGTAGAACAGGAAGTATACAATTTATACATTACTATGTTTCAATTATTTACTTAATTATTGAAAACTTTTAATTTAGCCAAATTCTCATGGTTACTGAAATTCACATAATTTTCACTTAACTTTTTGCCTCTGAAGATACCGCATTTAATGACTCCGAGTACCTCACCACAGCTGTGGTGCATTCTCTTTCCACCCTTTGTTTGACTAACACAAGAGAAAAGCAGTATTCTTCGTCCAACGTACAATGAGAATTTTCCATGGTGTACCTAACCAAACCCTCCTCTTTCGGATATGTTCAGAAAACATCCCCGTGCACTGTGTCTGCGTGCCGTTTAAGTTGAGCGAAAACATGCCTCCACATACCATGCCTTACGATATTTTAGACACAACAGAGTGTTGCTGTCTTTGACACCGATCTCAATTCTGAGGGACTGCAGTCATATATCACCCAATACACTCCTGCCTGTTGTAAAAAGCAATGTACACTATCTGGTTCGTTCTCTGCATCACGGGAAGCTTAACTACAAATTCAAGTAATTGAGAAAGTCATGACAACACATCATCTTGAAATGCAAAATTCATTTGCATTTTAATTTTTTCAGTACAGAGAGAAATTTAAGCATTGAATCATATCATGAATCCCACACTCTAGTGAGGAAACACCAGTGTATAAATACAGATTTTCACGCTACCAGCTCACCTCGCACACAACCAGAGGGAAGTCCAAAGATGTCAGAGGTTAGCGAGGAGCTGACGGTTCAGTATGGCGTGTGCGGTGACAGAGGGAAGGGTCAGAGGGAAACACAGCGTCGAAATGCAGTCAATTACGAGTATGTGTTCGGAGGAGTGAGTATATAGCCAAAAATTTGGATCAAGTGATTTGAAATGTTATTTCAAAATGGATCGCAATAACTTTGTGGTTCGTTTCCGGTTTTTAAACAGCGGAAACTAATATTTTTGGCATTAGAGGGAAAATTTAAATGCGGAGCTGCTAGGTGTATAGCTTCCGTTGTTCATTAGTGATGGTCACATATGCTGGAATTATTTTCCATGTTGATGACTCATCTAGAAAAAAGTGGTTGAAGTGAAATTATTGCTTGTGAGTCAAATAAGTCTGCATAAGCTCACGCGGTGATGATGAACTGTTAAACGTTGCTTGTGGTTTCTTTAAAGTGCTACGCTACTGCTAGTTTTAGAGTGCGCATCTCCCGCAAGTGCATGGCTATAGTTCTGTGCAAAATTCACATACATGAATTAATGTTTAATGTCCAAAAAACCCCAAAGCTTTTCAACTTTCGATTGAGAAATTTAACCTCACTCAAATTGCCGACTTTAACGGTGGTTACTTCTAACCGACACTTCACCAAATTCTGTAACAAAACCACGGATCCTCCTAGACCGTAACTATTCCAATCCCTTATAATGTTTCAATAACTTGAATGTATCAACAATTCGAATTGGCTCAACAAGCTAATTGTCTCAACTAACTTAAATTGTTTCCGCAATTTTATTGTCGTAACAACTAAAATTATCTCAACAACTTGAATTGACCCAACAACTTAGATCGTCTCAACAACTTAGATCGTCTCAACAACTTAGATCGTCTCAACAACTATAATTGTCATAACAACTTTATTTCTAAAACTCTATTGGTGCTAGCAACTAGAATCGTTCCTAAAACTTAGCATAACTTCCCCTGTACCTTCCATAACCACACTGTGTGTGTGTGGACACGCTGACTGTGTGTGTGTGTGTGTGGACACGCTGACTGTGTGTGTGTGGACACGCTGACTGTGTGTGTGTGGACACGCTGACTGTGTGAGTGTGTGTGGACACGCTGACTGTGTGTGTGTGGACACGCTGACTGTGTGTGTGTGGACACACTGTGTGTGTGTGTGTGTGGACACACTGTGTGTGTGTGTGTGGACACACTGTGTGTGTGTGTGTGGACACGCTGACTGCGTGTGTGTGTGTGTGGACACGCTGACTGTGTGTGTGTGTGTGGACACGCTGATTGTGTGTGTGTGGACACACTGTGTGTGTGTGTGTGGACACGCTGACTGTGTGTGTGTGTGGACACACTGTGTGTGTGTGTGTAGACACGCTAACTGTGTGTGTAGACACGCTAACTGTGTGTGTAGACACGCTAACTGTGTGTGTGTAGACACGCTAACTGTGTGTGTAGACACGCTGACTGCGTGTGTAGACACGCTAACTGTGTGTGTAGACACGCTAACTGTGTGTGTAGACACGCTAACTGTGTGTGTAGACACGCTAACTGTGTGTGTGTAGACACGCTGTGTGGACGCGTTGTGTGGATGGTTCCTTGTATCATACTTTGTGGAACAATCCCAGCTCTGTGTACGTGTCTTTATGCCCTGAAAATTTCAGTGACACTCTGTAGTTGGCGCTTTTTGCAATCAGTTACGTGTAGCGCGTTGATAAGGTACTTGCAATTGCCGGGTCGATGTGAAGGCATACGAGGTGCTTGTTGTAGAATATTAGGCGCAAGAAGATAATGTACTGAGCCTTGAGGCTTTCATTCAACAGGAATAATATTTAAATTTTTTCAGCGAAAGCTTCAACTCTATGTTGGAATAAAACAGGGCGTTGTTTTCATAACGGAGTGGTAAGAAACTGTGCGGTGAAATACAGGCATTTTAAATTTATTTGCATCAGTAGTTGTTCTGTGATATCTACTTTTAACTTATCTAAAACAATACTCGGTATTATTAATTTTTCGCCAAATGAGTACTAACGAAGGTTCTTCGATGAAAACTTGTGATCATGTGTAATAATTTGTGAAGTTTCTGATGTTCGTTAAAAGAGAAGTGAACGAGTGGCTTTTCAAACTCTGCTGCCAGATGTTAACGAGTCGGAGCTCTGCTACGAATTATTTTTCTATTGAAACAATTATAGTCAATTGTGTTATTTTGCTATGATAATTGATTCCGATGCGGCTGTGTAAGCTGTAGAAATTTGGGAACAAATAAACCTCGACGTGAACACATTTGATTTTTATTGCTTAAACACTTGCACCAGCTTTAAAGGAAAATATGTCGCCGATAATCGTGGCTGGAAAACGTGACCTATCAATCGTGGCTGGAATACGCGACTTTTTATCGTCTTAAAAATAGGCAACTTTCCCCGTATAGCTGCAGTAGTGGAATGCGTCCCTGATATTCACCAGTTGAGAAGAGTCTTTCTCTCAACCTCTTGAGGTTGGAAACCACAATTTATTTAACTTCACTCGGCAGCCTCACGGCCTGGGAAGGCAGCGCATGCCGCGTGTACTTTATTGAAGAATATCTCGCATTCCAAGGCTTAGTTTCCCCAATAAAAGAATGCTTCCTTGAGCCTGTAATAATATCGGTCCCAGTAGCTTCTGGGGTAATGTTCATATGGTTTCTATTGCGGTGGATATTTGAGAGAATGCTGATAAGCATCGAAGCGTGTTTGCAAGGGTTTGTATATCTTAATGGTATGTAAATGTTATGCAACAGTTATGGTGAATTCAATTGAGTTGTGGAAATTGGTTTCATAGGAATAAGTTGGTGCAAATCACATACCTTATTTCGATTGAATTTCATACTTCGAGTCATGAGAAGTGTTTGTTTAACTCGCTTACTGCGTGTTAATAAATTAATCGTTGTTCTGCGTGTTGAAAAAAATCGTTGTTCTGCGTGTTAAAAATTAATCGATTTTCTGCTTGTTAAAAAATCAATCGTTGTCCAGCGTGTTAAAAATTAATCGTTGTTCTGCGTGTTAGTAATCATTGTTCCACCAGAGGTCACCTACAGGATTTTTGTGGTGCCGATAACCCACGGTTGGTTCCAGAACAACTTTTATAAACTACAGGGTGAGTAAAAATGGAAGAATGTGATTTGAAAATAGAGCATTAAATGTTACAGGATTACAGCATTCATTTCCAAATGGCCGGTATAAAGGAAACGTGCTCTAAACGAAAATGTTATCAACTTTCCAATGGTAATTGTATATATACATTTATCTTCAACTAAACAAAAAAGCATTGCAATTTGAAGAGTGTACTCTTTTTGTACTTAAGGCTGATGATAGCACTTTTCAATTTAATTTTTCCCATTAAAATGTTTAATGTGGACAACGATCATTCAATTTTAGATTTAAGTTAAGCCTTCCGTAGTTAACTGTTCATTGCTCTGACTGTGAAGTCCAACAGTCCGTGAGATGCTTACGTCGGTACAGCGAGTGTAGGCACTGTAGAGAATGTGGAATGATGATGGTGTAAATGGGGCAATGATGGTGTAAATGGGGCGATGATAGTGTAAATGGGGCGATGATGGTGTAAATGAGGTGATGATGGTGTAAACGGGGCGATGATGTTGTAAATGAGGTGGTTATGGTGTAAATGGGGGGATTATGGTGTAAATGGGGTGATTATTTTGTAAATGGGGTGATTATGATGTAAATGTTATGATGATGGTGCAAATGAGGTGGTTATGGTGTAAATAGAATGATGATGGTGTAAATGGGGTAATGATGCAGTAAATGATGCCGTATATGGGGTAATGATGCCGTAATTGGGTAATGATGCAGGAAATGGAAAATTTCATGACAGAAATATGGTGTGAATTAAACCATGGGTAGAAACTTTTCCACTGCAAAATATTTGAAATGGAAAATCTATAACCTTGAAAAAATGCTTTCGTGTAAACGAAAATGAATGCAACTTAATTTGAGAGCTATTCCATAATGAACATCTGAGATTGAAACTTGAATGCAGGGATAACTGTTTCAAAAGTTTCCTGAATCAAAATCAACCCTATGGAAATTGATCGAAATATATTTCTAATATTCCCTTCTGCACGGCCAGTTCATAATCGTTCATTCAAATCAGAATTCTTAAAACTCGCAATGTACCGATAGCAAGAAGCGCAGTACACCTTCATCACAACTCGCAATGTACCGATGGCAAGAAGCGCAGTACACTCGCAATATAATGTATATGTTGGTTGTTAAACTTTGATCAATATTGAGGCTTCACTCTGGACGAACGGCCGAGAAAATACAAGATACCGAAATCAAAACCGAGCTGATTTCTTATACCAAAACCGCGTTGGCTTCCGACATTGTACTCACACTGGCCGGTTTCCGTCTCCGTATTTCCACCGGTTTCGAAACCGTTCTCACTCCGGTTTTCGACACTGTATTACACCAGTTTCCGATACCGTATCACACCGGTTTCTGAGTTTCCAGCACCGAACTCAAACCGGTGTCCAATTTTCCGAAACCGAACTCCCACCGGTTTTGTACGCCGTACTCACACTTTTATTGAATAGCCGTCATGAATACTATTTTTTATTGCGTCCCCTCGACGTAGGGACTGTAAACAGTTTGTTTCTGCATATCCTTGAGTAGAGATTTTTACGCTGCTGGCATTTTATATTCAGGCCTGAGCTTGTTCTCCCCTCTTGCTCTTCGCTCGCTCCTTTTTGCGCATTGTTCTAGGTCTGTAATTGCAGGAAGTGAAATGGAAGTGGGGATGCGTAACGAAAGTTTACTTCGTTTCTGAGATTCAATGGGAGGAGGGTTTTTTGAGCTCGCTTGTGTGAGAATGTTTTTGTTCGGGGCTCGTGAAGCCTGAGGTGTTGCGGCTGGATGGCGTCAACGGCGTGGACAGGGACAGTTGTTTCTGCAGAAATAATTTCACTGTCATTTTTGAAAGAGAGTTTTATACATGGTGATTGGAATTATTGATCGAGACCCACTTAGGGTTTGTCGTGAATCAAAACCGCTCGTTTGATTTTTCATCAGAAACATTTTCGCGACAGTTTAACAATCAATAATGGATTTTCGACATGTATGGATCAAATACAGCTTGAAGAGTTTGATCTCTATAGAACAGTTTCTTTAGAGGAGACCCGAATCTTTTCTTCAATTTTACATGCCTATGAAATCAAGAGAAGGAAAAAGTGCCAAGCAAAGTTAGATTTTTTTTAGAAATAGTGAAACTTCTTGAAAACTTTTAGGTACAGAAGAGTTATCAAGCTTTGAATTACTCTGAGGTTATAGTTTACATTGGAAACCCCTCCGAGAAATCCAACTATTACATCTATAGAAATTAACATTCCTGTGAGGGGAAAGATGTGAGGTTCCGAGCTGAATGTAAAGTAGGCTTTTTTCTTGTTGAACTGGAATAGTTATTTTTTTTGCTAAGGACCAATTGCTTCTGTTCATGGTTCCGTTTTTTAACAGGTATTGCTTTCTTCAACTTTTATCTTGTTTTATGAATTTCTTTCAATCCATGTACAGAGTGTGGGACACACCTTGTGCCTAGATTTCCTGTTCACTTACTCCACAGAAAATAGTGCCTTCCACCTTATGCCGTTCTGCTGGGGCTCCGTTGTGTCAGGTAGGATATGAAAGGCGGCAACGTTCCGGGTGGTTTACTTGGGACCGGAGCTTGCTTAGGCCCGATGCTATCGGCGGGAAGAGCTCGATCAAAGTGCGATTACTCATACACTACAAGCGCTTTTATGTGGCTCGGTACACGGATACACGAAGGGCGGCACATACCTCCCCCTCATACAAAAACTATAGGCCGAGAAAAAAAAAATATATATCCGAAATTTTTTAGGTTTGAACATTTCCAAAAACAACTCTAATCAAAAACGCAGATAGCACCGTCCATCACAGAAAAAAACACAACACCAAAACACTGGGTAAACCAATGCAACGCAAAAAATTACAAGGGCTGCGGAAGCGGTA
>JACJUY010005591.1:29202-39905 GCA_014220935.1 Platorchestia sp. MABIK | reverse complement strand
CTATTGGAACAAAGAGCCCTCTTGCAAGGTTGCTTCTTGCAAGCACTAAACATAAACAAACACAAATAACAAGTTTCGTATAGATGCATCAAAGTTCTCTGGAAGAACAATTGACTAAGATTGTAGCAGTTGAATGCGTGTCAGTAAATACAGTTTCAAAGAATGAATTTATTAGAGAATCCTTCTCAGATAAGAATTTTTCGCTCCCTAAATCGCCAAATACTGCGATGGGCATGGGCAGGAATTAAAATAGCACAAATGTAAAATATAAATAAATTCCAGGGTCCCGGGGATTTCTGGGATTGTCTTCCTGAAACCCCAGGATTCCTGGATATTCTTTTTGTCCCGGGATTGCAAACCCTAAATACCAAGTGCGCGACAATGTAAGCGCTAGTCTTGATAGTTTTGACCCCACTAAAGTAGCTTTTTGTTATTTTTCAATAAAACCTGCAAGCATTTTACAAATACGAAATATTTGCAATTTAAATGATCCTTAGGAAATTAACACTAAGCCATCAATGAAAACCTTTAGTAGCTATTTCATCAAATTACTAAATCGTACAAACATTCTTACATGCTTAATACCTTGGAAGTAAGCTTAATAGCTTACTTTCATAGCTTACCTAATAGCTTGCTTAATAGCTTTATAACTGGAAAGAAATATAGTAACGAAGTCCATTTTTTACTTGTCCAAACTATTTTCGTAAATAGAAGTTACAATTAGTTTCATTGACTAAGATGATATATTTGCCTTGATCATTCGAAGTCGGAGTAACATTTATACACATATATATATGAATATATAAAAAGCGGAGTCGCACAAACTAACTTAAGTTTATAAATTTACCTGAACTATTCTTGCCACTTGGTAGTTGAACGCTGCATTCGAGGACTCGAGTGTTCTGAAGTGATATCTATCACATTCATATTTTCTACTTCCTAAATTTCTCGATAATACAGTATTTTGTAAAGTTCACGTTTGCTTTTAATGCTCCTGCTCGGAAACGATTTCATGAGCTTGAGTACACTCTCCATTTTCAGAGGAGAAGAATCCACTTTTTTATTGTCTTAATAGCCACAAGTTTTGATCTTTTATGAGTCAAATTTTAGATGATGGTCTGCTGTGACTAATGGAACGGAGAACCTAACACGAGAACTCTTGACATGAAACTAACGCAATATACACGCAGCAAGAAGACATGCCAACTCCCAAGCGCAACTGAAGGAGAGATTTCAAAACATCCAGAGCGTAAGCCTCTGGGTCTCAAAAACATTTAAGGGCTTGGTCAGTAGAAATATGCAGTGTAAGCAAAATAATCCCGCCGTTTAGCTGTCCAATCGCAAAAATTTGTTATAAGTCAGATTAAAGAGTCTCACTTTAAATATGAAGTAAAAAACGGAATTGTTTATTTCCAATATAAGTTTTACACTTTCACATGCAAAAACTGAAATCTGTCACCCATTCGTTGTTTCTTAAAAGTTGAAAACTTCAACAAAATTACTCATACGAATAATAAATTCAAACTGAAAATTTTTTATCTCCAAAATGATGATACGATGAATCTATACATTGGGCTGTAAGAATGATTGAATATTAAATTAAAGTGCTCGAAGTAGAATTTGAAATAAATTCAATCAAAACATAAAATTAATTCGACATTGTTGTATCTGTGGCAAGTAAGACGCAAAAATTTGCGGTTCTTCTCGTTATGATTTAGCGAAACATGGATAACTAGATGAGGATTATTAAGTGGCACAAAAAATGTAAGATAAGGCAATTGCCATGTCGCTTGTAGAAAAGCTGATTGAAAGGGTAAAAATAAAAAATATTCAGTGCATATTGAAGCTCATTGTAAAATTCGATCCCAAATGTCAAGGCCGAAAACACATCAAAGTAAACAATGACGTATTGGACGTGGACTAGATAAAATTTGAATATTTCACGGCGGAGAAGCTCACTTCTAAGAACGTATTCTTGAAATGTTCAGAACATTCTTATTTCATTCATCCATCAATTTAACTCTTTAAAAAACAATCCTAAAGCCAATTTTTTTTTGCCTAAAGCTATGAATTTAAAGTCAAAAATGCAATAAACCCGTCAATATTGAACTAGACGCATCGCAAACGCCAGTTGAACTGAAATAAATTTTGAAAAAAGTACATAAAAATACCTGAGCATACATCCTGAAAGAACGCATTGGGGCATCGAAACAGATTCATTAAGAATGACGTAAACTTCAAATAAATATATTATCCTGTACGGAAAACATAACACAAAAATCGCAGCGGAGGTAATGCATAAACGCCTAAATAACCTGATTAAAAGAAATATGAATAAAAACAGGCAGTCCATAATAATTTGTTATACACTGCCATAAATTAGTTTAACAGAAATATTTCCCCGTTATGGTCATTCAATATATATAACTGAAAAATTTACAAAACCAAAGCAACTGTGCGAATGACCATTTGATTGGTTTAACTCTTAAATAAAATGAAAAGATAAGAAAAAACAAAGTTACACAACTTATCTAGACACAGTAATCGCAAGGAAAAAACGAATAGTTGAGTACATGGTCCAGCAAATGTTTGAGAAGGAAGTAGAAATAATATTCTAGGTTTTAAAGATAGTACATAGGCACAGGACAAATTATAAATCCACTAAAACGGCTTCAATAGAGCTCCAAATATACCTTGATAGAACAGGAAAAACTTAAGTTCTTATTCCCAGAAAATATTGATATAAGCAAGAATATGACACTGATGTTTATTATAATTAAACTCAATTGTAATAATTATTATTTTAATATAACCTCAATTATAATTGTTTTCGTTTTCCCATGTCTTCTTTGGCCATTAAATGGTCTGTTGATTGTAGGTAACGTTGAAGATATTATTATTTCGTATATTAGAATAGAGTAAAGTTAGATGTTTTGACAACGCGCGAGTGACGAGTGGGCCCACTTAAGTTTTTTTGACGGTGCGCGAGTCGGAAAGGCTTATCGGTAAATTTCTGTATTTTCCAGAAAACCGTTAGGGCGGTGGTCGTGTGTTGGATATGTTTACATAGAAAATGTTTCACTCTTTCATTTGAGAGTAATTTGAAGTCGATAGGCGCATTCTTTGAGAAGTTACGAGTGGGAGGACGAAAGTTTTTTTGACGGTGAGCAAGTCGGAAAGGCTTATGTAAGAATTTCTGTATTTTCCAAAAAACCGTTAGGGTGGTGGTCGTGTGTTGGATACGGTAACACAGAAAAGGTTTCACTCTTTCATTTGAGAGTAATTTAAAGTCGATAGGCGCATTCTTTGGGAAGTTACGAGTGGGAGGACGAAAGTTTTTTTGACGCTGCGCGAGTCGGAAAGGCTTATCGGTAAATTTCTGTATTTTCCAGAAAACCGTTAGGGTGGTGGTCGTGTGTTGGATATGGTAACATAGAAAATGTATCACTCTTTCATTTGAGAGTAATTTGAAGTCGATGTATATGTTCAGCTGAATAATGAACGATACCTTGATCAGTATTTACAGATTGATTTCGATCGTAAGAATTATGCTACAGCTTATAAGATGTTAATAGATTATATTTCTCATAATTATTGTGCTATCGAATACAGACACTCTAAAAATTTGTATCCTATCTACGTGCTTGATATCAGCAGACAAAATGAACGTATCAAAGAAACTACAATTGATATTGAAATTAAAGCAGTATTCCAAACTAATATTCCTGATGAAACACATGCATATGCACTGATTCTATCTGACAGAGTAATTTGATTACAATCTGACGGTGATAAAATGAGTTTAAACAACTAAAAATTAAAACATATTCACATAATATCGGTTCGTTAGGGGACGGTTCGGGTCAACTTCCGGATAATGGTAGGTTTTCGGTTTATAGACTCATCTTATAGAGAGTTTTCTTGCGCATCCAACGATATAATTTTTGGCTCTCTAGTACGTCAATTGGTTCGTCTCCAAAACGGGGTAAAAGATGCGCACTATCGTGACCTTGGGACGCGTCAATGGATGGGTGACCTCCCCTTCCCCCCTTATTACGAGTCAGTTTCGAATATTCCTTTACGGGAAAAGAAAAAGAATTTATTCGTGAACTTGCTTAAGATGCTTTCGTACTCAAACGAAACATTCTGTAACTCAGTGATGAATTATGATGGTGTAATTGAGTGTCTGTTTTGAGTCCGGCTGCTGAGTCATCAGCTAATTAGCTTACTGTGTAAACATAATCGCCTCCCGGAGTTTTTAAGCTACAGGAATGACAAATATATCATTCGAAAGGGCTCAAAAAGAGCTACAAAGCAATAGAATTGATTTAAAGATAAATTAGCCTGTGAAGAAAAAAATTGTTCTAAAAAAACGCTGTTCTGAAACTTACATTTATTGACTT
Source organism: Platorchestia sp. MABIK (assembly GCA_014220935.1). Lineage (NCBI taxonomy): Eukaryota > Metazoa > Arthropoda > Malacostraca > Amphipoda > Talitridae > Platorchestia > Platorchestia sp. MABIK. Next base: position 35,502 of record JACJUY010005591.1, on the reverse strand, counting down.
TTGAAATGGATCCTTCCCCACTGTTTTGTAGGTCCAGAAGAAGGTACAGAATAGCTGATAAGACTCAGTTCAAGAAATTAGGAAAGAAAGAAAAAACAAATTTTAGAAAAATGGCTCTCATGAAAACTCATCTTGACCTTTGAAATGCTTCTTCTCCCCCAGTTTTGAAGGTACAGCGAGGGATGGCAAGCATATTAATAAATAACAATTGAAAAGATCTATAGATCCGGTGCAAAAGTTTTTCTAATTTCAATTCATGTTGAAAATTAAAAGTAAAAATATTCGAAAAAGAGAAAAAATCGGTCGGTTTATGGGAAAAAAATTCCCAAAATCCAAAAAATCGAAGGATCGAAAAACTTTTGCACCGGATCTCTGGAAAAAACTATTAGCTATCTAGAAAATATTTTTTCAGTTCTGTGAGTTCAAAATTGTAGGAGAAGAAGGATTTTCCGCAACACACGTTTTATCAAGTTTTTTTTCAGAAAAAACATATGTATGTATAGTTACAAAAAAACGCACAGGTAAAAAAGTCTTAACAATTTACACCTGTGATAAATATGTCAGAAAAATCCATCAAGAACTTACAAACCTTTTTACCCTGAACCGTTCCCTTAAGATAGAGCGTTAGCGCGCTACTCGTAGAGCTCATTTTACACCTGCGGTGTGGAGCGTCGGTGTGGAGCGACAGTGACCTTGCTACAGCTCCTCACACGAAAGGATTGAGCGTCAGTGCACACCGACTTGCTTCTACATTGCCGCTCAATACGATGATCCTTCCCCGAGACAGCAATCGTCATTATCGCTCTTGCAATACTGTCAGAAAAATTTGCAGAACCATTTGCAGAATATTTGCAGAATAATTTGCAGAAGTAAAACGATAATATTCTAAAAAACTTTGATACCACACAATTACCTTTAAAAAACGCTGAAAATGGAAAGAAAAAATAAATACCAATTACTAATTTGCAGGTGTACTTTTTTACTTCTCCTCTAGTTTGAATAATCTCCTTATGACACCTGCCGAATGTTTTCGTCTATTTGAAGTACTTTTCCTGAGAGCTATGTACATTGTGCAATTTTAATTACACTGTAATTCATTTTACGTTTACATACGCTGTATATATTTCTTCGACTTTTGAATAGTGAGAGCTGTTTCCTATCTTAGCCTCTCAGTGTTTGAATTTTAATTGTAACCATTGCAATATCATAATTTGGGAAGCAAGATGCTATACATTTGTAAGCATCTTCTCTGGATACTCTGTTTTTATACTCTGCGAGCTTAACGTTCCATAAACATGGAATTTTCTTATATTTTTCGATGGGAGTTTCAATTTCTTCCTTGCTCCGTAATATGTAAGCCATGACAACACATGCTCTCTATAGTCTCAAGTGCAACTGAACGCTGTTGACTGGCAGTGCACACCGCCAATATTTAGCATGCTGAATGTTGCCGCTCCTTACCGTGAGCGAAGCAATAAGGGTCATTTTGCATTGCTGTGGGCGGAGCTTATTTGGCTGGCGGGATGGAACGACGTTGTGGAGCGCGAAGACACCGTCAGTGTAAAAGGGCCTTAACAGGAAAGGACTGCCTGCGGTTCAGAGCTTGCGCTAGAATCAGAAAAAGATGGCGTCCATGCCTGAGAGCGAATTCTTCGACGTCGACTCTTTTACAATTGTCTGGCTTCAAGGAGCAACGACCGACTCAATTTTTGCAGGAAATACCAGCCTTGGACTGCTGAACAATGGGGTAGAGTCATTTTCTCCGATGAATCTCTATTCCCCCTTTTGGCCACCTTCGGAAAAAGTCTCGTGAAACAAAGAAAAGGTGAAAGATTATTCAAGGAGTGTGTCGTTCCAACGGTCAAGCTTCCCACCGCTCTTCACGTCTGGGGCTGCTTTTCAAATAAGGGAACTGAAGCACTGACGATTTTGCCCAAAAAATCAGCAATTAATTCGGCCGGGTACCTAAAAATCATGAAAGATCATCTTCTTCCAACGATATCTGGTCTGTTTCCCGACATTGATGTGGCTTACCAATATGATTGTGCCCCCTGTCATAGTGTAAGAGGGGGTAAAAAGTTTCTTGATGACAGTAGAGTGGAGATTTTGGGTCCTTGGCCGGGAAATTCGGCTGCCTCGAATCTGATCGAAAATTTATGGTCGATTATAAAAAATTGGTGAACAAGAGAAAGCCAACTAATTTAGCGCAACTTTGGGCCTTAATTGAAGATGAGTGAAATTTCTTTGATCATAATATCTTTGAAAAATTAGTCAAACGCATGTCAAAGCGCATCAAAACAGTTTCGAATGTGGTCAACATTGCAAAAATTGAGAATAATTTATTTTTAGTTTTGCAGATCATAAAAGATTGTTTGTGGGCAATTGATGTTTAATTTATCCTTCATAATGTTCTCCGAAAGCAACCAATTAAATACTACGCAAGACTACACCTTAGCTTAAACGAGGAAATAGAAAAACTCACTTTTTCCAAATCATTGGCCACGCCTGTAACTAAATTGCAACTAAGGGTGTTGATCGAGGATAAAATGGGATTGAAATTAAGCTTTGTACTAAAGTCTGGCTTTTCCATTTTAGGCAGACGTTACAAGGTTCCTGGATATGAGCCAGAGACGCACTTACAATTTTGCGTGTAGTTCATTAGACAAGGTGTTTAAATTTTTTAGCTTTCACAAAAAAAGATGTTAATCTTATCTTTAATTTGAAGGAGAGTTTTCTCAAATGATTCTGTTTACAATATAAACTGTGGGGAAATTTCCCCACAGATTAGTTCGTGGTATACTTTAAATTCTGGACTATTAATGTAAATTGCTGGTGCTGCGTGGTAGGTGAGGTCGCGCAGCAGCAGCGCATATTAGGGTGAGTGGTGTCAGGTAATCAGGTAGCCAGGCTGTCTTGTGTCGGGCTCAGGCTGCGTCTCGGTCAGAGTCTCCGGTTACGTCGGCACGTCGGGAGCACGCTCGGCCCGTGGCGTGGAGTTTGGCGACGGTCGCAGGCCAAACGCTTCCAACTCTTCTTCCTGCATGCTTAATAAGCCCATTGCTTGGTTGTGAGTGTGAATGTGTCAAATTTAGGTTCTTTTTCGTTAAATGATTGCATGATTAAAGCGGGTTTCAAACCGCAATTAACTTTCCTCTAACAGCCGTGTTCGCTGCTCTAAAAGTGAGGTAACCTTACCCTATTGCAGTGCACCGCCGTCTATTAAACTATTAAAATATTAACTACCATTAACTACTATTACCTATTACCTATTTTCTACTAAACTACTTTTGGGCTTCTGCCTTTTCTTATTACTATTAAACTGTATTGCGACACTACATCGCCTATACTCCCATCGTCTAATAGTCGCTACGCGAACTGGAGGATGAAATTCTTCAGGTTGGTTTCGTTTTCCTAATATTTGTCAATTACTTGAACTAAATCATTGTACACATTTACCAGGATGGTAGACTTCGTTCCTACCTTGTACCTATTTTTTCAGTATCTCAGCTGGCGCTGCGTCGCACTGCGCACTTCGTGCTTCTCAACCTAAATAGACAATTAAGCCATCTTGTGGGACAGTAGTAGCCGAATCTAGGTAAATTACTTTGACAGTTAACTGCTATACTCATTCTAAACTTATTGAATACCTCTGTTTAATAACATTTCTTTGGTGAAGCATATTTGTGTACATTTCTTCATTTTTATAGGCAGCTGATGAGGCTGGAGGCGTGGGTCGCGGTTTGGCTGCTCTTCCCCGGGTTGTAACCCTGGTTCCGTGCTGGCTTCAATCGTCAGTTTAGCGCGAACGGTTCTTCTGTCCTCCTGAAGTGCTAGGGATAAGATGGCACATTGAAGTTCCGTTGGTGCACTGTGTCATCAGTATTTGCTGGAGCCGTTTGCCCTGTGCCCTGAAACAGAGAGCTCCACGAGAAAGTCTTCTTTTCTGTGCCTAAAACCGTTATTTGCCTGACACCTCAATTTTGAACCACTAAAAATTATATGTGCATTTTAATCTAAGTCATAAATTTACTTCAGGACGAATTTGTCCTTTTCGAAAACTAATATTCTGAGTTGGCTACTAGCCGTATTGCGTTTCGTTACTTACGGTTGCAATACTAATGTTATGATTCTTCTTCGGCGTTGAGGCGACAAATAAAATTAAATTTGAAACCTTTGTTCTCGTATTTATTAATCTTTTCAGCTTCGAAGCAGCTGGTAAATCAGATGTGTTGAGGTAGTTCTCACAAAACTTTGTTACATCGGAAATTAACGATACCATCTTAGTTTTATATACAGATTTATCCAGAGTAACTAGCTTATACCCTTGTCTTTGTCTGGTTTACGTAATACGATGTTTTCATTTCGGCCTAATTCATTCAGCACAAATCAATCACTCTTTTGAAAAACGGACGAGAAAAATTTCTGTGATTTCAAACTATAAAAATGTCATGTGCTAACGAACGTAGATCTGGTAAAAATCTTGTACAATCAGCACACTGAAGATTTTGGCACGAATTAACAAGATTTTCAAATGATAAAATGTATTAGTAAAAATCGAACCTAAAGTAGGCAAGCAAAAAAAATCAAGGTCAAACGCTAATAATACTTTTATCCGTTCGGATAAAGATATTGCACTATAGATTAAAATCACTTCGTTCTGGTCACTATGGCTAATATCATATTGCACACCGAGGTCTTCGAGTTTCTCCTTAGAGTTTTGCGAGTCCCCACCTTGAACGCCTGATCTTCAGCCTGCCGAAAACCTCACACACACACACAACGCATCTAAGCGACAGAAGAATGCATAAATAACAGCTTCAGCAGTCGCCACCCTGACAGTCAAATTACATACTGCTGTTCTCTTCTGTTGTAATTCGTGCAGCATTAACTTATTTTTCAAGAAACTTTAGAAGTGAGATGAATGAAGAGATCTTTTGTACAGCTTGAATTGGAGAAACTCAGGGATTATACCGAAGGTTTTACATCTGGTGAGAAACTCGATGTACAGAGAACCTTTATCACTCTGAGGTATTCACCATAGGTGTAAAATGTTAGGACTATTTTTAATTTGTGTGTTTTTTTCGTACCTATTCAAAAATAGGATTTTGTTTGAAAAAACATTAAATAATATGTGTTGCGGAAAATCCTTCTCCTCCTACAATTTTGAACTTACATACCTGGAAAAATATTTTCAAGGCAGCTAATTGTCTTGTCTAGAGATTCGGTGCAAAATTTTTTCGATAATTTTATTTGTTAAACTTTCAGAGTTTTCTCCCCAAACCCGATCACTTTTTCCGCCTTTTCGAATTATTTTGCTCAAAATTTTCAACATGAATTGAATTCAAAAAACTTTTGCACCGGATCTCTAAATCTCTTCAATTGTTATTGATTCATATGCTTGCCATCCCTGTACCTTCAAAACTGTGGGAGAAGAAGAATTTCAAAAGTCAAAAAGGTAAGTTTTCATGAGAGCCATTTTTCTAAAATTGTTTTTTTTCTTTCTTTCTCAATTTTTGAACTGAGTCTTATCAGCAATTCTGTGCCTTCTTCTATACCTTTAAAACTGTGGGGCAGGATCCATATCAAAAGTCAACAAATGCAAATTTCAGAAAAACGTTAATTATTTAGATAATTTTTTTTTCTTCGTTACAAACTAATTTTTTTAAATAAACTCTATTGCTTTATAGCTCTTTTTGAGCCCTTACGATTGATTATTTGCCATTCCTGTAGCTTTGAAACTCCGGGAGGCGATTAGATGTTAACACAGCAAGCTAATTAGCTGATGACTCAGGAGCAAACACTCAATTACACCATCATAATTTATCACTGAGAAATAGAATGTTTCGTTTGAGTACGAAAGCATTTCAAGCAAGGCCATGAATGAACTCTCTTTCTATTCCCGAAGAGGAACACTCAAAACTGACTCATAATAAAGGGGGAAGAGGTAGGTCACCCATCCATTGGCGCACCCCAAGGTCACACTAGTGCGCGCCTTCTACCCCGTCTAGGAGACGAACCAATGGACGTACTCGAAATTCAATTAAATCGTTGGATGCTCAAGAAAACTCTTTCGAAGATGAGTTAAAAATCTGAAAACCTACCATTATCCGGAAGTTGACCCGAACCGTGTCCTGAAGAAATATGTTACGAACTATTCATGTTCCGAAATTTGTGACGGGCTCAAACATTTTTAGAAAATAATAGCTAAATTGCTTTTGTGGGGAAATCTGTATTTTTTGAATTTAATAACTAAATTGTGTTTTGTGGGGCAATTATTAAAAATCGTTTTAGAAAATATTG
>JACJUY010005590.1:2056-49611 GCA_014220935.1 Platorchestia sp. MABIK | reverse complement strand
ATTCATCTGCTATAGTTAGCGGTTTTAGGTATTGGACGGCTCACGAATTATAGCTCTGATGAGATAATACCAGAAATTTGAAACAAATTATGAAGTTGGCACAATGGTTGTTGGCGATGGATATTGAACTTTTGAATGGAATAAAGAAACTCATTACTGCATAGAAAATGTTAGGTTATTCTGGAATGGAGTAGTTCTGTTGGTACATTTGACTTTTGAGTTATAGCTGAACATTTTTATCGTTCAAACATTCTACAAAACGTCCACAATCGCAGCATGGCAGATGTTAGACGTGAAACAATAGACTTATTAAGGTTGATTTTACAGAGAATGTGTAAATGTTATAAAAAATTTCTCAGAAAATGATTAAAGAAATATGTCAGTTAGGATACTAGACTTTTTCCATAAATTTATGTTAGTAATTTTACCTGAAATTAATGAAATTGCTGAATTACATATAGGCGGGCATAAAACATTTCCCATATTTTATTAAGTGCAAGCAATAAGAAAAATAGCTTTTATTTTGTGTACATACTTGGCTATTTTCCCCTTATTACAATCAAAAATTTTAAAATCACTTGTTGAATTATTTGTTCTTTTTGCATTTTCTTGTGAGTTATTTTTATTCAACCTGTGTGCAATCCAAATTATTGTGTTGCATTTTTGTGCTGCAAGTTAGATTTTTTAAAATTTGTTTGTAGACATTTATGGCTAGTCCATTAAACTGAAATTTTACTTTGTTATGATAATCTATAAGAGTGATTAGATTAAGTTTTTAATGCAATTGTCAGACTTGGAAAATTCATCTTCAATTATGAATGTTACTGCCAGAGAGAATGATAAGGGTAGTCTGATTGTAGTTATGTAAAATTTAAAACAAAATTTTTGGTCAATAATGGGTTTAATGCGCTCACGGAAATTAAGAATTCCGTTCCCAAGAATCACTAAAGGAACACATTTAAAAACGTTTTACATAAATGACATTCTGCTCGCTGATGCGTAATTTTCGAATTATTCAACTTTGAAGTTATAGGAACGTCGTATATAAAATTGAAGGAACGGACGCGTAAATATGCTGTAAAACGGTATTGACGTAACGATGGGTGAGGTTAGGGTAGGTTATGTTAGGTTAGTTAAATAAACTAGCCTAAAATAACATATATCAACCTAAAATAGCTAACCTTAACTTACGCAAACCGAGGCTGTTATTTTCTCGGCAAGAAGTGGGCGTGTCTCGCCAGAAAGTGGGCGTGACCCAACAATGCGGCGACTAAGCAGCCGACCATATAATGTTATTCCTATCTGAACGTGATTATTGTTATATCTCAAAAATAATGTATCAGCGAGCAGAATGTAATTTGTGTAAAACGTTATTAAATGTGTTCCTTTACTGATTCTTTAGAACGGAATTCTTAATTTTCGTGAGCGCATTAAACCCGATATTGACCAAATTTTTATAGGTTGAAGGACAACATTCTCAGAATCTCTGTAAAAAAAAGGTGGAGGAAAATGTTTGAAAATGGCTGTCAAAGAATTTGAATAATTTGATGTGATCCAATATTTTTCTCCTAATTTCCCTGATCTCAATCCAGTCAGGTTGAATTGAGTAAAAATTTACGCAATATCACATACTACACAAAATTAAAACTATCTTGGCTTTTCCAGTCTTTGTTGGCAATATGATATTAATGGGCCAGAAATTTTATTTGGAGAAAATTTCAAAAAAAAGTTTTGAAAAATCCTGCACAGACAATATTGAATTTCAACCAAGATTTGAATTTCAACCACTGTGAACATTGAGATCTTCGGCGCGTTATAGTCTTTGCCACTGAAGCGTTAGAAACCTGGTTTTACTACTACTACTCAACCAAGATTTTAATGAGTGTGAAAGATTTTTTAATATCCAAAAAATTTGATTATTTATATATATTTTCATGTACATTTTTAATATTGCCTACAATATGAGTTACGAATTTTAAATAATATTTAATGTTTTGGCAAATCACGTTTTTTCTTTATATATAGCAGTTAACAAAATATGCCATGTGTGCATGAGATATTTTATAAGGTCAAGATTTGTTAATGTAAATTAAAAAAAAAGTTCTATATTAGAAGCAGATTTTAAATAAAATGCTCTCAGGAGGAAATGAATGTCAAAAGACTTAGGTTTGTCATCTAATGCTTTAGAAACTGGTGCTCTTAGGAGAGATACTGTGAGATTACCTCAGTTATTGATAGATAGTTTTACCTCCTATCTTTTGTGTCAACTTTGCATCTCTCAGTTTTCAAGTATTTTATTCATAGACTAAATTATTTGTATTTTTTCTACATTTATCCTAACTCTCATTTTAATGTGCAAAGTATTCTGTGTGGAGCTTACTTGGTGCATAGAGTTTTCATTTTCAACAGACCATGCTGCATGGTCTCTGCTCTTGAGATTGCCTTTGTGAAGGCAAAGAAGAGTACTTGTGGGTTATCTGTTACCAGGTTTAATTTATGGCTTCCTTTTGATGTTAAGGTTAGGTCAATATAAGTTTGTGTAATTAAATTAATATTATTCTTTATTATTTTTAATTTTGTTTTGTTTCAGGCCAAAATGAATCTCTGTTACTTCCAAGAACTGGAGAGGAAGGTCTTAGAAATTCATTGTATAAACTTGGAAAATAGATAAATTTTATTGGAAACAAACATAAAGCAACAAGGATACCTTCTCACGTAAATGAAATCAATTCATACTATCCAGAACATCAATTACATATCCATAAAACAAAAACATTTTTTACTTCTGCCCTAAAGACACTTTTCCCCTAAACAAGTGGTGACAGAAAACCCACAAGTACCCAAAAAAGTCTTGAACTGACAGTAACAATAGTCTCTTGGATGATTCAGTGAAGGAAATTACAGGCATTGATATGATTGAATAGATAATCTTTCATTATTTGTTGCAAAATTCATTGATAATTTTGTCTCTCAAAGCTTTGCTGTAACTAGATAATATTTTGATTTATAGTACTTTAACAGTACTGTACATGGGCTAAAATCTTGTTACCTAGTCTTTGAGTTGTGTGAAAAGGGTTAGCAATTTGTTTAGGTGAATAGCACTTTTTCATTTTAAACTCTCTATATTAAAAGAGGAAAATTTCAATGTAGTTTTACTTGCAATAACAGAAGCTTGTTTTTTATAACATCTAGTTAAATTTTTGTTGATATGAATTGATGTTTTTAATTACTGTTTTTGCTATTTACTAACCATATTGCATTTTTTATAAATCCTTCAGTATTTCCAAAGTGAAAGCTGAGATGTGAATTGCATGACTGAAGGTTAGGTAAGACTTCTTTTTGTTGGAAAAATAACAAGTTTTTGTTTGGTTACAAACAATCTTTTTGTCACTCCACTGCTGTGCTGTCCATTTGTACAGCACCTATGATTTTTCCAACTTATGTCATATTTCACAAACATCTTTCTTGGCTAACTGTTTCTTTGCCCTGGGAGAGTTTTACATAATTCATATTGTGCATAGTTTCCCCATTCCCTTGGCTCCACATTAAATGATGCCTTCATTCTTCCTATCTTTGTAACACCTTTCTTGTGGTCAGGGAGCCTTCAACTAATTCATATAGTCTAATCTAAAGAAATTTATCTTCAATTTTATCTTCTTTTAATTTTTTGCTAAATCTACATTAGAGATTATTTTAAAGCAGGCTGTAGTTTGCCATGCACTTCTTAACATTCTTGGTTTTTCATTGATTTCTTGTTTCCAGTGTAACATCAATTTTTTTCCAATGTTTATTTTTCATAGAAAACTAGTCACAACATAGCTGTATTATTTTCATCAATTGTATACTATATTTTAGTGGCTATTCAGATCTTGTGAAACTGTAATTTTGTATGATATTTTTTTCAGGTTCTTGCTCATTTAATGCCTTTTGCACCTGGAATTTTTATATATTTCAATAACGTAAGTAAGCTTCCATGCCTTTTGAAAAGTCCAGCATTTCAGACGCAAGGCTTGATACAGAGAAGCACCATTAGTTTATGCTTTGGTCAATCCAGTAAAACTGTTCATAAAGGTATTCCCTATAAAAATTGCAGACTATTTCCTGTAGCTGCAGATAGACTTACCAGTTCAGAAAGCATTATATGCAGCAGTAAAAGGTCTTTTATTTCATTCAACATGGGAAAAAGCTCTAGAAAGTCTAAGAAACCTAGCGAAACCAAGTTCTCTGGGACATCTGCAAGTGGTGGCAAAGCTCCTGATAAAAAAGAGGGATCTGGTAGTGGTTCTCCTAGTTCCAAATCCAAACCGAGTGACAAAAGGAAGGAAACACTGCCTCAGGTTTCTGAGTCTGCCGTGCCATGTAGCTCTCAAGCCAAAACTGGGAAACGAGACGATGGAACCACCAAGGAGACTGATCCTCGTGGACTTGCTGATTCCAAATCAGATACCAAAGTGAAAGAAAATGCTACGCCTGCCGCCTCCTCGTCCAATTCTTCTGGTTTTCCTAGGTCGCAGTCTGAAACTGGAGCAGTAGCTAAATCGGCTCCTGTGGACCCTAAGCTGGACAAGACACGCGCCGCTGATGCTAAGAAAGGTCCTCCGCCCTTCAATTTCTGGTCAGATGAACCTCCTCCTCTAACAAAGACTACGAGCGAGCGGAGTGCACAAGATAATCATCAGTTTACCTCATTCCAAGAGGATTGGAAGGCGATCAATGCTTTGCCTTTGATGGAAAAACGTAAACTTTACAAGTGTCAATCATTTAACAAACTGGAGCAAATTCCTACCTGGGCAGAGTATGCTAATGCAGAAAGTTACATCATCGAACGCTCCGTGAGAAAGTGTGGTCACTACCTTACCCTTCCTGATAAGTATGATGTTGACGAAGAATTGAATTCGAAAGTATCCCTATTCATAGGAGATATAACTGCACTGGAGATTGACTGCGTTGTGAATGCTGCGAATTCTTCCTTGCTAGGCGGAGGAGGAGTGGATGGTGCCATCCATAGAGCTGCTGGAGGAAGTCTGCTGAAGGAGTGCAGAACTCTCGGAGGATGTTTTACAGGGGAGGCCAAAATCACTTATGGCTACAAGCTTCCTGCCAAACACATCATCCACACCGTAGGTCCCATGAGTGCTAATAAAGATGACCTTTCTTCTTGTTACCTTACCTCGTTGGAGATCGCCTTGCAGACCGGGCTGCGGACCATCGCTTTCCCTTGTATCGCTACTGGCGTCTATGGATTTCCCAACGACAAGGCTGCCCAAGTGGTCATACCTCTTGTACGCAAAGTGTTGAGCCAGGGAAACAATAGAGATAATTGTGATAGAATAATATTTTGCCTGTTTCTTCAGAAAGATATTGACTTGTATCATTATTACATGCAGCAAGTGTTTCCCGTTCAGTGATTGGGTACGTAGCACAAATGCGATCAGTTACAATGAGTTTTCTTTGTAGAGAACGCAGTGTTTAGCCTCTACACACTCCTCTGTTGTTAGGTACTCATTGTGTGCATTGTTTTCCGTTAAGTTGGGACCTACTCATTGTGTGGATTCAGAAACGACTTTGCTTTTCAATGGGCGGACTTACGTTTTCTATATTTTCAGTTGACCTGTGAGCCAAAATATTTGTGGTAGGAATTGTTAGTATTTGGGTTGTCTAGTTTTATCTTTAGATCGTATTTTTTTAGATAATTTGATTTACTCTTCATCGTTCACTCTATGACTAGTATGTATGTGTGTAGGTTTTAATCGCACTGGACTGTTACCAACTTGAGCTATACGTATAGAGTGTTGATAAAGTATTTTTACCCTTCGATAGTGTTTAGAGAATGTGTTGTGTTCGTTAAATTGAGTACGACAGCGGCAAAGCTGCGATTATTTTAAAGGGAATTTTCCTTGTATCATCCGATGATAGCCTGGCTGCTAATACGAAGCCCCGTCAGGTTGTTCATAGTGGCCAATACCGAAGGCGTGTTACTTTAGCTGCTTTCGGTTCAACAAGATTTCCCGGTAAAAACGTTTCCGTAAAGTTATTATTATTCAACAGCTCTGCTCACCTAGCTAAACCGAGCAGAATCATGTAGATTTAGAGGCATAGAAGTTATTTTTATTCATAGCAGATTGAAAAAATTATGGGAACACCTCGTGAAATGCATGCCTGATTGTAAATGTTGGTTCTAGCCAAGCGTGCGCGTAAAATTTAGTATTAGCCCTCTAATATCACCAGTACAACTTCCTCAATACTGCACCATTGTATCTATAGGAGTTAGCTCTGCCTAGGTCCCGATCTGGGAGTTAGGAAGGCCTTCTTTTTGTTAACTCTGTGACCGCAATTGGTTAAACTGAAGTGCAATATCGAACTCAAATTTAATGTCAATTGCAGTATGCAATTTTGAAAATAACAAACATTAACTGGATCACGCCTTCATTTAGCTTTAAAGGATCGATGAAAATCGAGTCTGTGACTACTGGTCGGTCAGCAGCATAATGAAAACTCCCTCAGTGACCAAACATGGCGTACAGGACTGGTTTTGTGAGAATGAAGGTGATTTTCCTCATCTCTCTTGGCCTACAAAGTCACCAGATCTCAACATTATTGAGACTTTATGGTCTGCTTTGGAGGGAAAGGTACGTGATCGCTATTTACCTCCATCACCGTTACCTGAACTAGCCGCTATTTTGTCAGAAGAATACGATCAGATTCCCTCGAAAATCGTACAGGACTTTTTTTTATTTATGCCAAGAAGCCGGCAAGTTATTTGAATGTCAGTGTTTTTTTTTAGCATATTAGAGACGGCAATGTGTTTTTTCAGGTGCTACTATTTTTTTGTCTAACCCCTGTTATTTTCCAAAGTATAATCACATGGTAAATTCGTTGATATTAATATCTAATAATCAGAATTATTTTAAGTGCGACATGATTGTATGAATAAGGCTAGAAAAAATTCAGCAGGTGAAGATCTGTTTCTGTGCGCGTTATGTAACCTGACATCGTCTTGATCATTTGAGCGTCTTCTTAATCATAGTTTGTTGCGTTTCGTTCACAAAATATCATTAGTTGCACTATAAGTTGTAGTTCAGGAATGTTTTTTTTCTATAAAGATTTGTTTTAATGATCATTATGCCCCGGTGTCGCGCATGCAGCTTTGTTGGCTTACGTCACTCTTCCTTTTTTTGTTTCTGTTCTTCCGTTCCTTGTGGAGTTACATTTGTGCTTTCGAGATCTATAGGGAAGGTGCGAGGTCCCGAGTTGAAGGTTAGGGAGGCCTCCCATTTGTTGAAATAGTATAGTTTTTATTTTGTGACGGGCCAAATTTTTTATGTTCACTGCTGTGTTTTTTTTAGCACCTTACTGTTTCTATGTGCAGGGTGTGGGGACGCATTTTGGGCATAGATTCCCCGGTCCCTGAATTCAATACGAAATGGTGCCTTCACTCTCCTTCGTTAGGGAACATCTCTGTTTTGGTTATGGAGACCTTAATTAACTTAATTTTCATTTCGAAATCCGTGTCCTAATGGAATGGCTGAAGCGAAATGCGCTGATTGTGACATAATTTCAGGCATTTGTGATGTCTCCTGAAATATTTTCTCTGAGTGGCTAAAATAATTGGGCAAAAAAGTCCATGTGATTGTTCACATTTTTGTATTTTTTTCTTGGGGTAGTGATAAGTGCAGCTCTTTCTGCTCCTTTTTTCTGTAAGAGTTCTTGGTTATTTGGAAATAATCGGGTGAAAAAGTCCATGTTCGTTAATTTTTTTATTAGTGTAGTGATGTGGAGCTCTTTCCGCTTCCCTTTTCTGTACGAGTTATTGGCTAGAGATGATCTTGTTAGCTTAGCATCATCGACTCCAGGATGCGAGAACAGTTCTCTTGATAATTAGGGAAGTATTTAACGTTACCTCGGTCTCACTTGCCGACCGCCGAACTATCAGGCAGCTTTCCCACAAACATTTCTCCGAAGCGTAGGAATAATAATTCATGAATCAAAAATAGGCTTGATGACTGAACACTATTAAAACATGACATTGTTGAATACGCTGATGACTGGGGAAAGGCTTAGTACTGTCGCTGACGATCCCTTCTGTTGTTAGATTAGATTTTCTGTTGCGCAGACGGAGTTGATGTTTTCTGTAAATATTGTCTCTTGCTAATATTGTTGCTGGCACTCTTTTGTTGCGGTAATTGGATGTCGAACTCCTGCCGTTACGTAGTTCTAGAATTATTGGAATGTTAATGGATGTAATACTTCTTGCACCTTTGTTCTCTTAGGTTTTTTTTTTAGCTTATCCCGAATCAATAGTTACAGTCTCACTTTAAAAATTAAAAAACGATCCTTCGTGTGGATGTTATTTTGTCTGAAATCATTGGAATGTATTTTCTCTATTTTTGCCGGTAGTTGGGTAGAAAATTTGTGTTGTTCGCTAATGTAATTCAGATGTTTTAAACGTCATTACAAGTATGGTTTGTAATAGGTCCCGAACTGAAGGTTAGGTGGACCTTTCTTTTGTTGAAATTGAAAAATTTTCTTGTTTTGTTATAGACCATTTTTTTTATTCACTGCTTTCCTGTTCTTCAGCACTTACTACTTTCTTTTTCAATTTTTATCTCGTTTCACACATTTTTTCCATTTACTGTTCCATGCGTAGGGAGTCTTGTGTATGAACACACCTTGTGCATTAATTCCTCATTCCCTAAGCTCCATCCTAATGGTACTTTCATCCTTTCTCTCTTTGAAACACCTATGTTATGGTAAGGGGGGTCTAAGCTAACTTGTCTAATCAAATTTGGTAAACTGATTGTAAAATTAGACTTGCGTTGGAGTGTATAGACGTGTTGGTTGAGTTTTCTATGCCTTGCACGGTTTAACTTTATCGCAGTCGGATCAGCTATTTTGGCCGCCCAGTGCAGATGCTTTACCTGGGCGGCGAAAATCATGAACGTCCCAGCGAGCAAGTTACACCGGGTTGTGTTTGCTGACTTCTTTGGTCCGCGAATGGTGTCTTCAAAATTACGCTGTAGGGCATCTAACGTATTATTGCTTTTATCTCGTTCTCCTTATTTTCGAGCGAGTGTTTTTGTTTATGCATTAAAATCGAATGAGAAATCGTCGTTTGATTAAACTATCCCTCTTTGTTCGTCCGATGTTTTGAAAAAATGTACACAAATACCAATGGTAAACCTGGATAATGTTCTTTGCTAGTTTTTAATTTCCGAGGCGATGCTAAACTAAAAGAAATTAGTTTATCTCAAGTAAAATATAAAATTTTTTGTCATCTAAGACAATTTATTTGAATTTTCTGAAAAAAGTACTTCGACCAAAAGATGACTATTTCACGACAGCCCTGTATCATACTACCGGTCAAGCAGGTTATGAATTTTGAAAAGAAGAACTGTATATATCCAAAAAGTTAATAAACGAAATGTATTACAACACATTGGTTTTAAAAAAGTTCTCAATATAAAAGCCCTCAATTAATAGACGAGCAATTTCTAAAGCTGGCTGTGCCTATTTGAGGTCTGAAACTACGAAATTCTGCGAGCAACTTCGTAGGTGCAGTACACGAGGCCGTGAGACGCGTTACAACCGAGCATTTCTATTGAGTAACGCACGTGAGACTCCAAGAAGTCAAGAATCGTCTCAATTTCTGTTTTTTTTTGCAATAAATGAAAACCATTCTACCACTTTGAACTGACGACTGTACTCGTATTGTTCAGAGTAATTTGAGAGAGAAAAAGAGTTTATGACTGAAAACTAAAAGATGAGCGGGTTTCTAATTCCTTGAAAGAAACATCGAGGGGAAAGTTACTGAGTTGTTGATAGCGAAGTTATTGCTTTACAAACTTACGTATTTAATTCTATTGGTTTTGTTTCTGCACACGGTAAAATTTCTGAAAATTGTAGCTTGAGCAGCAAAACAGCACGTAGGGTAGCCAAGTCGGCAGGTGCACTGTTACTACCGTCGGTACGACAGCGTAAAAAGTTTGAAAATACATGGTGATTCAAAAAGAAAGACCCTATTTTATGATTCAATATTGTACGAAGGAAAAATAGCAAAAACTAAAACTTATAATACAGTAATGCAGGTATTTTACTAACAGTCAAGTTGTATTTCACACGTTACAAGTGCTCAATATGCTCCCCATCCTTGGAGCACAACATCAATACGATGTGAGAATTCTTCCCGAAGACGTTGATACCCATCAGGATCAATTAAATTGATCGTTGTTGTTATTTGATGGATGTTTTATGTTTTCCAGGTCAGTTGGTAATATGGTGGAACAAAGATTTTATATTTTACAAACCCCCATAGGAAAAAATCACTAACTGCGAGGTCAGGAGATCTAGTGGGCCAACCACAGAGAGCAATGTCTTGGGTCCCTATCCGACAAATCCATCGCTGAGACAGTTTTTCATTTAAAAAGCTCTAACTGATAAGCTTCAGTGAGGAGGCGCTCCATCTTTGAAATATGATCTTTCAAATACCAACTCCCTCATTCTGATTCATACATTCAGTTACGAAATATTTGACAATGAAATAGGGTCATTCCTTTTGAATCAACCTTTATTGCGCTTGCAGAAAATTTCAACTTTTGCTTTGTACTCTCTGTGCTTTGATGCTTGGTAAATACCTTGTAACCTGAAAACAAGCCGATGTGTTTGGTACTCAAGTCACTCTATTTACTGAAGCAAGAATCATTGAACAATAGAGTGAAGCAGAGCTGCATCCGACCAGCGTCCGAACACGGGAAGCTGTATCCTGCAACCTACATGTTTGGGCAACACACATCGTGAAGGTCGTCCTGTGAATCTAAAATTATCCTTATGTTAGTATTCAGGTTAAATTTATAACTGCTTCTCCTTTCTTTCATTCAATTTCCGTGATGTTTACTGAAAAATGTTCAGTAATTGACACGGTACAAGGAAAGTTGATTATTCCGAAGAGAGGATATACAACGAGAGTTGCACTTGCTTTTTTAACAGAAAAGCTTAATTTTTTAGCTTTAAAATAAATAATCTGATCTGCGTGTAGAAGTTCCATGTTAAGAAAGGCTTCTAAATTTGCCGTTTTAAAGTTTCCGCAAGCTCATCGCTGAGACAAATTCATTTCAGAACTGAAATCGCGCTGGACCAAAAAAAAAATTCCTGAAAAAATGTTGCAAGGTTATTTTTTTGGAATTCAAACATCAACAATTCCCTCAATAATTTTTTTACTAATCAGTCGTATATTTCATCTAAACTCGTGCCATAAAACTGGCAAAGTATAGACAAATCTTGTATGAGAAAACGCACTTCATACGCGCTGGAAAAGTGGCAGTTTGTTGAAAACAAGACGAAAAATTTAAACAAAAAGCAGGAAGAGAACGTTTTGGTCCATTTCAATGAAGTTAAAAATATATGTAGGCATGAATATGGAGAAAAGAGAAACAGTTCAGTTCTGGTAAAGTTGATACGTAAAATCTAATACGCAGATCGAACTTAAATAATTTTTCAACATATAATAGAGTCTTAGAAGGTAGGTACACCATATTAAATAGCATTCGAAAGCACTTTAACTGGTTGTAAAACAAATAAAAGAAATATGTTAAACTCTATTCCCTTCGTATTGGCACTCTAAGTTTGGAAAGACTTTCAAACACTAGTAACTAACGAAGAACATGGATCATTCACAAACTCGTAAGTATGGGCACATGTGAGTAGACGATCATAAATTCTTATGAAAATTCTTCTGTTAATCTGTAATATTCTTCACGTACTTCGTTTCATTATGCTACAATGACCACACGCCTTTTAGAGCAGTTTGCATTTTCCTACTTTCAGCTATAAACTTCCTTTGTGCATGACACTCTAAAAAACAATGCACTCTGACATTTTTTCTAAATTGAACACATATTTTCATCTTAGGACAAGCTAAAATATACCATATTTACGAACACGTTTACATTGCTACCGACAGTCTGGCATCACACCCAAGCAAAGCAGCAACTCTTCGTCGTCATATTTTGTTCGTGCACATTATTTTATTCTCTTGGGTAACCTTTACGGCGTCAGTCTATGTTGGAGACGATGCCTAAAAAACGGTGCCAGAAAATGAGCTCACCGTATAAAATTCTAGTCGGGCACCTATTAATTTTGAAGTTGAGTTGCATAACTTTGTGGGTTTTTATCAGAGTCAAGCGATGCTTTTGTGAGAGTCTGAGGATTTCAAAAAAATTTATGGTACTCCAAGATATTTCTGATAATGTTGAGAAAATATTGATACATCTATTATTAAAGAACGATAAATGCAAGAAAATTTTTTGAGCAAGGTAACAAACTACAACTAGATTACTGCATCATTAAGCGAATTTAAAAAAGTGGCATTCGAAAAAGACATGAGTTTTATTTTTTATTAATATGATACAGCCATATTTATTGAAATCAATAACTCAGTCGCTAGAACCATTCATGTGGTACAGGTAAACTCTGGAATTATAAATCATTGCTCCTGTAATCCGATTTAATTTTTTATCTCAACTAACACTACGTAAATCAGATAAGTTCTCCGCCTCTGAACACGATTCTGAAAACGGGTGCCACTATAGCGTGAGGTCTACCGCCATATATCGCCTACCCAGGTACAGTATGAGACGAAAGATTGATTGTTTATCGCTAAATTAATTTATGGAAAAAAGTAATATCTATCAGTAACCTAATCTCACGCTATAGTACAAGTTACAGGTTGATCTCATGCTATAGTGTGGTAGACCTCACGCTATAGTACTAGCTAGAAGTAGATCTCATGCCATAGTGTGGTAGACCTCACGCTATAGTACCAGCTAGAGGCAGATCTCATGCCATGGTGTGGTAGACCTCACGCTATAGCAGCACCTAAAAACGTGTGTCTCGCGTTCGGTTGTGAGCAAGTTGTGGTGTGGCGATGCCCAGGTAGACGAGATGACGAGTGGTCTCAAGGTAGGAGTGAACCCGCGAGCTGAGCAGCGGGTAGGAATTTTTTCTGTGCGGACGAATCACGTCGCGTCCTGAGAGTCTGATCTAAGCAGTAGCCTCTTACCCACAGTGAGGTGAGGTGTGTGATGGTGCGTTCTTCATGATTTCCTTGTTGCGAGGTCATGCTGTGTTTCATTCTACCTTGAAATATCACTAAGACCTGCTGAGAATTTGCCTCCAGTGAGCTATGCACAGACTGCCTCATCGTCGAGTTAATTGAAAAAAGAGCTTGCGGAAAAATTTCTGTTCACTGTGAATGTGGAACTAACTTTGAAATAAAATGCGTGTTTTAAATTGAACTTATTTCAGTTTCATTAGATGTGATGTGTGAATACAGTCTTTTTACGGGTACCATTCATAATATCTACTGAAAATAATAAGCGTGTTGAAAAAGTTCATTTCCTATGATTCACTTGAAAACTACTAAACGAAATGCAAAATATTCGTAATTTGTTTTCCAGAATTCGTGCGAGTGTAAATGTTTGTTTCTGGTGAAACTGGCCACTGAGTTTGTACATGTTCGTATAAATGTATTTTTCGTCGCAATGGAACAGCAATAGCAGGAACTTCAAATAAAAATGCGCGGCCTCTCATTATTCCGACTTTTCGTATAGCTGAGCGGCGTACGCTTTCCACCTTAATTTTTTACCACGCTATGTAACCTTGCGAGAACTTTATACGACTCTTTCGCTCGTCAACTGAGACGTTTTCAAGGATGCCGAGTTACATGACAAAAACATTATTACTTTAGTGTCAAAACTATTAGGACTCTGGTAATCTAAAAACTGGGAAAAAAAATCTCACACTGACTTTGCTGAACTCGAATAGAGAGATAATTGCAAGACTAAGCAACGTAAGGGAATATTCAGTTCACCCAGACGTCTAATGAGCCAGTGCCAAGCCTGAGTGAGGTGCCCCAGGAAGTATAGAGCGCTCGTATGGGTGTTGGAACACGAGCTCTTGAGTTCTATGCTTGCGCGCTTGCATGACATATTTATCTCTAAAATTTAAATCATAAATTGATCTCTAAAATTAAAATTAAAATTGATTTCTAACATTAAAATCAAAATTGATCTCTAAAATAACAATCAAAATTGATCTCTAAAATTGCAGTAAAATTTATCTCTAAAATTGAAATCAAAATTAATCTATAAAATCAGCCCTAATTTGAGTTAAGTATTGAATTCTGGTTTAACCCGCCGCGGTTAACGTTTTTATATTTTCCTGTATTTCAGCGTGTGGCCCGAGGAGATCTCTCTTTCGAGGTAATTACTGCAAGTTGCGATGCTTGTGGACAATGTTCATCGTCAGCTCCGCTGTTTGAAGTGTACTTTGGTAGCATTTGAACAATTTTTTCAGCTGAAGGTAGCGTGCGATTTCTTCGAAAGAAGACCGTAGATGCTCGTGGCCCCGATCTGTTAAGGCTTGCATAAAAAATGAAATGTGCGCATAAATTTTCTTGAGCGAGTGGCATACACGGAATCAAGTTTTGCAGGCAATTTTTCTACGAACATGGTAAATGTGATCACAGCTGCATATGGTCCACTGCTGCATATGGTAGTTGTTCTCTACTAGATTCATGCAACAGTTGTGATGGGCTGAAGCTAGTTTCGTTCGGAGTATTTTTTGCATTTCAAATTTCCCAAAGTGGGAAATTTTGCAAACTTTGGGAAATTTGAAATGCAAAAAATACTCCGAACGAAACTAGCTTCAGCCCATCACAACTGTTGCATGAATCTAGTAGAGAACAACTACCATATGCAGCAGTGGACCAGTTTAGTATTTTAACTCGTTGCTTGTGATACGACCCATCGGTGGGTCGCGCTTAAGTTACCCCGGCGGTTAAGCGACCCATCGACCGGTAGTTTGAAAAAATTCAACCATCTTCTAAAATTAATGGCATTTAATGGTCCCAGATAATGGTTGGTGTTTACAAAATTGCTGACAACTTTTGACTTTGAATTTGAGTTGAATATTGAATTTGAGTTTAACCGACCGCAGTCAACGTGTCAAGGCGGCATCAATCCGCCACAAGCTTTCTGAAGCTGAGAGCAATTTCCAGCAAGCATTTAAAGCACAACTGATATTTTGTATTTTTGCTTGAGATTTTACGAACTTTTTTCACCAGAGAACACAGTTTGCACTATAAAAGCTTACTGCAGTGGTTCACCTCACTGGACTCTGAGTTGGATCAGTGCGCCAACATTCCAGTTTATTATGAGTTTATTCCAGTTTATTACTCCAAAGAGGGCAATTTTTATTCCAGTTTATTACTCCAAAGAGGGCAATTTTTATTCCAGTTTATTACTCCAAAAAGGGCAATTTTTATTCCAGTTTATTACTCCAAAGAGGGCAATTCAATATCGTGCACAGCGGTGTTGTCTAGAGTGAGTTCACGAGCATCAGTGGATGCCATAACGCCTCACCTCTATGAGATTATTCTAACCTTAATAGGATAAATTTTGTGTGCCATAATATGAAGATATGTATTTGAAATTCTTACGAAAGATGAAAAGCTGAGATTCTCTGCTGTCCGCCTTTGGCCTTTGATGCTCTGCCATTGTGACGGTATTGTGCTGCGAGAATAGACGTGGCAGTAACCGTGTTCTATAATATCTTTTAATATCTTATTTGAAGGAAATTTGTGAGTAATGCTGAATGTGAAGTTATTCGTTGTCGCAGAAAGGAGCGAGCTCACCTTTCGTAACATTAATTGCGTGTTTTATCAAAGGAGCGTTAATCAGTTATTAATTACCCTTACTTGGGACAGGTCACAGGAAATAAATATAGTTTATGTACAATTTATCAGACCTAAATAAATGGTCATGTATGCTCAACTTCACGAAGAAATTGTTACCTAAGTGTACAAGCATAAAATTAACCATCTGTTAGAACACATAAAAAGAAACACCGGAAAATCTCAACTCGCAAGATTTTTATGTATGTAAATATAGTTCACTTTGTAGGACATATTGCGAGGTGTTCATGCCACTGAATTAAACTCGGGATCATATATTGAGCGCTAAACTGTGAAAAGTTTGTAGCTGCGTACGGTTATTCTCTTTTGAGTACCAAATAACAGGATTTTCCTCCGAGAGTGAAATCCCTACCACGAGGCTGCCTGATATCTTTTTAAGTTAGACTCAGAATTAAGTTTATTCATTCACTGAAATTTACGAGGAAAGCTCTCAGTCGTGCTATCCCGACTGGAAATTTTTATGGTCGAGAAGTACATACAGTTTATCCGAGAACGTGTTTACTGTTTTTTTTTTAGTCTTAAATTACACAATTACAATTATTTTATGTAGAACCAATTCATTGTAAGTGAAACAATAGCGTTTAAAATGCAATTCCCTTAGATTTTTCATTTAAAATTCATGTCTTCCAAATTGAGATCCGTTTTGAAATCTACATTCATTATCCTCAACAGCAAAATAAGTTCCTGATTTTTTGGAGCTGTTCGAAAAATTTTGAGATTTTTTCGTTAAATTAACTATACAATAAATTTATATCACCAATCGAAGATTTATTGAAACGAAATAAATATAATCTCATAGATACCAAGCGAGAAAACTTTTCAGAGTTAGAATGAAAAATAAATAATATTTTTTGAAGTCAGGCACCTAATATTACCGAAAGATCAAGTACCTAATATGCATAGTCTCCCGAAATATACGTAAAAGGGAGGCTCAAACTAACTTGCAATCGCGCAACAAGTTTGATTTTGCTCGGTCGAGGGTAGGACTCAGGCCGTTGCGCATGATTGGAGCTGCACATTGGGCTTCATCCTGGTACAGTAGGTTGCACTAGGCAAGAAAGGTTCCCGTCTGCAAAATCGTGTTCTGATGATGCGGATCAGAGCTTAGCGGACGCACGTCCGGGAACTTCCCTTCGCCACGAGGGTATGCCGGGCTTTTCCTTCCGTTAGCGAGATTAAAGGAGGTAATTTCTTTCGGCTTAAAGCCTAGTGAACGATTTTTTTTCCGTGCGATAGTGGAGGAGTTAATACTTCATGTGAAGTTGAGTAAGGTAAAATTCCCTTTCACGTTTTAAGTTTTTTATCATTTTTAACTTTCGAACCCCTTCGCGATGTTCGTTTTTGCTCCTTGTTCATAGTTTGTTGAAGTATAGGATTAATATCCACACATTCTCTCGTCTTACAATTTTCCTTACAAGTGGGGCTGATGAAACGCAGACCTCTGTGTCACCTCGGTAATGAAGTCTCTCGACGTCACGAGGTGCGGATGTGGTGTGGCTGTGACGTCACTGATGATGTGCGAGCGGGAAAATTCTAAATATATCAGCGTCAGATTCTCCGGAAAATCATCATCAATAAAAATAGCTACTATTTTAATAAAATGAACTCAGTGAGAGCAGAGAAAACTTTCATCACTCACTAAAATGAAATAAATAAAATATTAATTATGTAGGATTAAAATGAGGGCAGGATAAAATTAATTAATAAAAATTAATAGCGCGGGATGAAATTGAGAGCAGAGAGAATGTGAACGCAAAGAGAATTTCTCAGATCTCTGCACTGTAGATGCTCAATAGAAAATCGATCCACAGTTCATAAATAAATTAGACAGGGACGATTTCAGCGCTCATTGGCATTGGAATAACTCGATAGTTCCTGATATTATTATTTTCCTTTCGATTTGTACTGGCGACCTAGACAGTGTGAAAAGCTCACAAAAATGTTACAAATTTTGTTAGAAAATGAAACGTTTTTCATTTTCGTTTTGTTAGAAAATGAAACGAAAATGAAATGAATAATCGTTGGAAGGCGGCTTACGTATAAAAACAATACATTTTCAATTGTTTGAATTCCGGAATATTGGTAAAAATTAAATTGCTTTGAGGGGAAATTCCCTTAATTACTTCTAAATATTATTACAAAATAAAATCAGTAACTACTTTGTGCCTTAAGGGGAATTAAGGTGGATACAATGAAAATGAGGGATCACGGCTTATACTGTATGTTTCCCTCAAGTAAATGAGGGATCACAATGTAAATGAGGGCTCACGGCATATACTGAATGTATCCCTCAAGTAGATGAGGGCTCACGGCATATACTGTATGTATCCCTCAAGTAAATGAGGGCTCACGGCATATACTGTATGTATCCCTCAAGTAAATGAGGGATCACGGCATATACTGTATGTATCCCTCAAGTAAATGAGGGATCACGGCATATACTGTATGTATCCCTCAAGTAAATGAGGGATCACGGCATATACTGTATGTATATCTCAAGTCATGAATTACACTGAATTGGATTGTGTAGGAAAACATTTGTGAAAACGCGATAAAAGAAATCAACAAACTTTATAATGCTATGAACGAAATTGATGTATTTTGACAACACCTCAAAACTCGAAACTGAAAAAATACGCCCTTTCAAATAAATTTTATGGGTGAATATTTTTTTCGCTTGTCTGCTGTTGCTGCTATAGCGTAGCCGTGCTGCCTTGCTGGAGGCCACCCTGTAACTGTTCGGTCTTGTAAAAAGTTAAGGACGGACCGGCATACAATCCCGTTCAGCTGTATGGTGCAGCATCAAATGCTTGATCCTGAATGTTCTCAAAAGTTCCCACGAACCAATATGAGGAGCGCAGAATGGTCCTACTCTGTATTGAAACTCCGCATTATGTTTCTAAATATACCTGTTCAATTTGGCCTAGAACCCGTTTTGTTGATAAAATGATTAATAATGTGTGTGTTGTAGCCTACAGATTGTGTATCCTGTGGTATTGAACTGTGATGTCGTTTTGCAATAAGTAAAAAGCTCATGGAAATAGGAATTATCACGCTCTACTGTTCACATTGTAATTATTAATTAAATGCTTAAGATGAGGATTCATTTGGAAACAGTTCGTGCAATCTATTTGGAGAATTTTTGAAGTGGTTGGAAATTTTCGTGAGTTGGATTTTTCGTTCAATTTTCCCATAAGCTCATAAAGTTAGCCGCCTTGCTGTGAAACTCACTCACTGTGGCACGAATCTGTGCAATTTATGTGATGTTTCAGTGAGAATTGGTGTCGAGTGTTGGACTTGATTGCGTGTTCTACATCACTGCCTGGATTACGAGTGTCGCTTACGGTCTCCCATCGCAGCATTCCCGCCAGTACCTCCAAATTGGGGCAACCGCTCACCCTGTTGCCCTGCACCTCTTCGGAAGGGCGTGTCTCTAATTTTCTTGTTCGCATTTCGTGAGGCTCCTACGCAGGGCTCAAAACATTTCTATCCGAGCTTCTCTTCTCTACTCTCGACCTTCGATCCTTTGCCAAGGCTTTGATTTCGACAATCCCGCCCTCAGCTTCGCCTCTCTTCCGTGCTCTGGCACCACACCTTTCCCGCACCTCCAGGTGGCTTGTAGTCTTACCTCATACATCACGCTCAGTGTCATTACCATCCCATTGAATTCTCATTTTGTGCAATTTCGCGATGCTTCAAATCGTAGATCTAATAGCAGCGTTCTTTGTTTCTATACGTTCTTGATCCTGTTCATTCTAAAAGTATTTTAGTCCAGAAGCTTTCGGTTGCTTGAATTCTCGTCAAGGTTGATTTGTCGCAAATTTTCCAATCCTTTCATTCTTCTGCAAGTTTCCTTGCGTCTGAATTTGTCAGCATTCAGCTCAAGGACGTTTTAGTTCAAGTGTGTTATACATTTTCTACTGTTTAAACACCTCATCAGTTTTTGGTTTGCTTCATTCTTGCGCAAACTTTTCACTCACTCTCAAATCGAAACCCATTTTATGCATCCATTTGTGTGCCCCATGCACTGCTAGCGCACTCATTCTCTTCAATCAAAACTTGATCTACGAACGTATCCACTCAACCATTCATTCTTTCTAGTAGGAATACCCTTCCCATTTGGTTTAAGCATAGTCTCACCTTCCCCATTCTTTACTGAGAGCTACTGAGTCCCCTCCCAATCACCCTGCAGCGTCCAGTCGAAGTCTTCCGCGTTACGCTGAGCTGCGACGTCCACATCACTGCGATCGAAAACAACCTTGTAGGTGAGTGCTGGGCTGGGTCTGGGATCGCCAGCATTTGCATTTCCTTGACAACTGATCTCGCTTGTCTAGCTTGATCCCTGATGGTCTCATTGCGACCTCTCCTTTTTTTTGGGGCAAATTACGGTAATTCGTGGAAAATCGGCTTCAACGTTGGTTAGATTTCACTATGATGTAGTCCGATAGGTAGAATTGACGTTTAAATGGTGAAACTGATTTTTTTTGCTAGGTTTGATATTCTTTACTGTCGCTGTATTTTACCTCGAATTAAGGAAGGCAAACGTACAGTAAGTACTTCTTACTTCCTGCTTCAGCTACGCGCGTTTTCCATGCATTTAGAAGTACTTTGTGTAATTTCATTTGTGTTGCCTGTATCCTAATTTAACAAGTTATACACGTCACTCGATGTGTTTAGTGACGTGAGAAGCACGTAACGCAACAACCGTTGTCACTTTCAGTGTGGTTATTGAAGGCGAACGTAAAATGTTCGAGGGAAGCTTGCTTTACGCGTTCAATATCTCTCATGAGGCCGCTCCTAATCGTTTCCTAGAATGTACTGTTCAAATCAAGCCCATATTAACTATTTTTTATTTAAATTAAAAATGCAAACGTGATGCGCAGCTGCTGATGGAGCACGAGACCGAGTTACGTTTCTAGGATTTTCGGGCACCGAAGGAAATAATTTGCTCACGAGTCATGAGTAATTTAGCTCAACTTACGAGTTCCTTAGTATAAAGGTTTTTTGATCGCAGATTATAGATAGTTGGACATTTACGTTCGTTAATACATGTGGGGTAGTCAATAATAAAAATGTATTTCTCAAGAGTATTGTCGTATGTTTTTAATTTACCAACAGGAAGCCAATGCATTTGTATTCGTACTACGTGAACTGCTAATTTATGAAAATTTTCGCGTTTAAAGAGTAAAGGCTCTCAGGTTTTTTGCCTCCTCGCTCAACGCTGAGAGAGAGTTGGAACAATGGTTGTGTTTGCTAGAGGATGATGCGCGAGTTGAGAACGCGACACTACGAGTCTTAAAAGTCATCATAACTTGTGGAATATTTACGCGATAGAAAGAAGATGGACGTCTTTGTGGTTTTGCAGATGATAGAGCAGATTGTGGCAAAGTAAAGGTGGTTATGGTAGGGGGCAGCTGGTTATGGCAAAGTGTGGCTGGTTTTGGTAGGGGGCAGCTGGTTATGGCATGGTGCAGCAAGTTATTGCAGGGTGCAGCAGGTTATGGCATAGTGCAGCAGGTTATGGCAAGGTACAGCTGGTTATGGCAGGGTGCAGCAGGTTATGGCAGGGTACAGCTGGTTATGGCAAAGTGTAGCAGGTTATGGCAGGGGCAGCTGCTTATGGTAGAGTGCAGCAGNAATTTGTGACAGATTATGGAAGGTTACGGAAAATTAGGCAAAGTTGTGACAATTTACAAGAAGCTGAGGTAAAAATTCGTTCACTTCAGCATGCCGTTTAGACCTTATAATTTTCGCTGGCCCATGAAGCTGGTAAACAAAATTTACCTTGAAGCAAGCAGCACTGTCTTTAGAGATAAGGATCGAGGTGAATCTTCTTTTTAATACTATTCTAAACTGAAGCTTGTGGGGAGATTAAGCTCGTATATTGAAGATCAAATATCCACGTGAATCATGTCTGCGAAATACACGACTGCGAATTTAGTCACACTTTTAGTCACTTTAGTCGCTGATTTCTTTGGTGCGCAATTTCTAAGCTATTATCGGGAAGAAAACTCGATGCAAATGTGATGTCTCTTCAAAAAAGCATAAGTTTGAAAGAGGATGTTGATTTCACAATTTCGCTTATAATAATGAGACCGTTGGAGAACCCAATGGGTTGTGCTTTGCAGGACTCAGTTTGAATTACCAATGACTGCGCATTGCTCCCTGTTTGAGGAGGAAAATTTAAATCATCTGTGAGGAAAATTTCTCACGTCATTGTGGCTGACTTTGAACGAAACATGTGATGATCTACACAATTAATAGTTTACAAAGTGTCCAAAAGGTTAGACTATTAACTTTCTTTCATCAGTATATGAATAGTGAAATTTTCAAACGCTTTGAATGACTTGATTTGTTGATTTTGTAATCGAAAATGGAGTCATTGGTTCCTGGACGATGAATCATGCATTAGATATAATATACTTTATTATAAACTTTTTTACAACAATCTCAGCAATGATTAACCTTGTAGATATTAGTTTATTGTTATTTATGACAGCTTTCTCCTTGCTCTCAAAATTGAGAATTACTCTTACAAAATGTAATGATTGAGGGAAGATGCCAGAAGCAAGAGATCTGTTCATGATATCTTCAAAGAGGCAAAATTATGGGAGATATAAAATGAAGCACTTTCACTGAAGATGCATTCTTCACGCTTGATTTGTCCTTTAGTGTGTTAATGCGGTTAGAAACATCTGAAGTATGTATTTATTGGAGCCAAAAAGGACGGAGTAATTTGCATTAAAAAGGTGCAGAAATGATAAGTAGGACCAACGAGCGTCTCTTAATTAAAGGGGATATTTTAACGGTGGATCCCATCCTAAAGGGACTTTGCGCCCCTCAATAGATTTGGCAGGATTTTAATTTCTGAGTTATGGTAGGTCTAATTTTCATCTTCCTTCGTTGCTTGTGGGGGGACTAGTTTGCCGTTCCCGCAAACCATTGCTTAAAAGTGGTGACTTCATTTCATATCTTGCTTCTCTATTCATTTTTTGTTGTTGTGCCAGGTTATTTCTCGTAGTTCATAAACAATTTACCTATCATTTCTTCTCGCTGTTAAAAGTGAGTATTCACAGAACTGTTCAAAAGCAGAATATATTGACTGTTTTTTGTTTTTTAAATTGCTGAATAATTGTTTTTTAAATTTGCCAACAAATTATTAAATAAAATCAGAAAAAAATGTGCTTTCCTCAGCTTTCCTTAGATTTCAAAATAGTTGACCAGCAGTGCTAGGCACACGAAGATAGCGATGTTAGTTGTACCGTTTTTATGTAATTCACTGCCATGAGTTGGAATGACCAAAACGAAGAAATGTAGCGCCAAGTTTTGAGGAACAATGCATCTTATGCCTTTTAATAATCTAGAAATACCGAGAAAATGATTATGAGATCAATTTCGAATAAATTAATTCCTTGGAGCAATTTTAGTTTTAAAGTAGTAAAACTACGTCCCTTTGATTTAAGCTAGTTTTTATCGTTTCCAAGTAAGCCCACTGACTTGTGTTCACGTCAATCAAATCTATTGTTGTGTCAGACTAGGCTTATGCTTGAGTTAAAACCACGTCCACTTAGAGGCCTGGTTTCAAGTCAACGCATCTACATAGGTTTTTTTCAAGTAACCGTACATTAGATCAACACTCAGGTACGTTTTCTCTAAATTTATATTGTTACAATTGATTTTCAATAGGTTGATTTCGTCTAAGATTTTATAAAAAAACAATTTCTGAATGGCCGTGGGCTAAGCGCAGCATTCCTAGTTTGATTATTTCACCGTACCGTTTAATTTTTTCTGCCCTATACTGAAGCCATACTTGGACGGCTAAAATTATAGATGCCCCAGTGAAAAAGTTAGACTGGGTTTCTATCGTTCTCTGCTATTTCGCGTACATCGCCGATATATGATTCTAATAGGCCTAAAGCAGAGTGAAATTCACCTACACGAAAGCGAACTCAGCGGACATTCATGCGGACATTCATGGAATGCTTTCTAAATCTATGGCCTCCTCTTACAAGTCACGTTCAGGCCTCTTGGACTAAAGTCACAGAGAATGAACGAACGGAGAAAGATGCAAAGAATAAGACTCAGTCTCAGGATAACGGCATTCTGGTATCCGTACCTCACTAACATTACTTTCCTGCCACTACGTGAAACTTTTTTCATCTGGGACAGGGTTAAAACAAATGCGTTGTATGGCCAGTAAGTTAGTCCTTCGCTGATAAAAGCGGAAGATTGTAAACTAGGGACGACGAATTTTTCCTAAAGAATGGCAGTTCATATCTGTTTCATTTTAGACTCGCATCGCTCGTGTAAAGATTTACGGCCAGAGGCTTAACGAAAAATATTTTGTAGGAGTTTGGTTGAGACTACGTGCCGTGAATGAAGGTATTAGCGCTCTTATAAAGACGAATGAGCACGAAACTGTCACACTTTCCCAACACGTACAAAATGAGTTAACCCTAGCCGTCTCTGCCAGACATGAAAAAAGAAAAAATTAAGTAACTGGGCTCAAACGAAAAGAAGAACATTTTGATGCTATCTAAATCCAGCCTCGGCTCAGTCAAATTGTGGTCCCATTCTAACTCATGCTTTTTTAAATGAACGTCTTGGCACAGAAATAGCATTCCTTCCGTTGGATGACAGCGTCGTAAAAGATCAGGGAATAGAAATAAGAAGGGAATGTTTTTGTGTCTCTGACTAATCTGCAGCGCCGAATTGAAAGCAGACTCGGAGAGATCCAAAAGAGAACTAGAGTGAGCTGAAATTATTTGTGTATTTAAGAATGACTTACAAACTACACGCTGCGGTGCAGGTGTTAGAGGAAAAATTGAACATTCAAAATTAAATTAAATGATTTGATTGATTATTAAAGTGAGTACATGAAAAATAAAATCAAAGCTGTTCTTTACGGAAATTGTTGGATTTAATTATTATTGGCATCATGCACTCTCCAGAAAAAGTAAGAAAATTCTCATATTTGAGTAAAAATGTTCCCCGTTCTCTCCATTGCCAAAAATTATTTTTCGTTCACGTTTCGGCTCATCTTGGAATTTTGACTAAAAGTGATGGGAGGATCGCTGCTATAATAGACTGCAAAACCAAGTTACTATATTATACAAGTATGAGCTTGCCCTACCCAGCAGTAAAGGACTCTTCTCCGCGCTTCAATGTCAATTTTGTCAACACCCTTCGGTAATGTAATTGCCCTGCCCAGGGTGAATAATTTAATTTAAAGAAAAAGGAACAATAGCCGAACTAAATATTGATGTAGGATTATAATGCAACGATTTATATCTTAACTCGTTAAACTCCAAACTGTAATTCTCTGTGCATTTGTGCGTCAATTGCAGCCCTGAAATTCCCAGCATTTGAAGCTGAAGAACTTTCTCCTAATCAGACGTACGACAATAGAGGTATTTTGTGTCAAATTCGTTCACTGAAGGCACGTAACCTTTAGGGGAAACATTTAAAGAAGGTGAATGTCTCAGGGACTTCTGCTCACCGGAGCCTGGTAATGCTGCAAGCATTTTTATATCGATGTGGACAATTTAGAGGGAAGTATCCATTTCTGGGAAGTATTTCTCCTCAGTTGAAAGTGCACCAAGACTCGTTGATGATTATCACTTCCAAGAAACGTGTGCTTGGTGCTGTCATATCCCAGTTTTATATTTCTTGTTATGATAAATTCACTTCTCAAAGCATGATATCTTGTGACGTGCTGTAGAATATGACGCATGGTTTCTTATGTTACATATCATCTTTTATTTCTACTGGCGGCCTTGCTTTTGACATCTAACAAAAATCCGTGGCTTAGCCACAGAATTCTGTGTATACCACTTCTAATTGAGGAACGAAGGCTCATGCGACTCGTCTTTTTCAGTCTGACGGCACACAGCTCTAACTGTTGGAACATGCTCTTTTTTATTGGTTTTCTGACGTATTTTGTTTGAGGAATTTTGAAAAAGGCAGTCCGAGTATACAAGCTTCGTTACGCTATCTCAATCTATTCATTACGAAAAGATGCTGTTTGTTGTAGCTATTAGAAAGTAGTTTCAACTGTGATCATGATAACAAATCCTGAACTTAAGAGAGTTCATTTCAAAATTAGGAGCTGCACAAAAATAATTGATATGAGAAATTCAACGTAGTTACATTGCTGCAAAAAAATTGTTTACATTAACATTAGTTACATCGTTGCAAAGTTTGAAAAAAAAATAATCCACTTTTTAAAGGTTTCATTAAGAATGCTAAATTCCAAATGAAAACCATTTTGCTTCAAAAGGATACCAAAATGATCGCTAATGTAGACTGCCTGCAATTTGAGACTCAATGAAGCTGTCCTCTACCTCATTTAATGGTTCTGATGCAGCTTTGGTTATTTTTGACGGCCTCATTTAAAAGATTGATGTAACTTGTGTGGACGAGCTCAATGAGCTTTTGTGTAACATGGGGTTGTATTATTTTCATTCTATTGTATCTCATACGAAATAGGCCATTGAAATAAAATCTGGGGTGTTTGGGGGCCAGGTATCGCGAAATGTAAAGTTTTTGACATTCTCTGACAACCATTTTTGTGATTTTCTCTTTGAATTGTTTATTTTTCCGTAACTTGGAATGCAAGTTCTCCGTTATGCTCTGCCTAATGAACGTGCTACCTACCAACCACCATCTCCTTAACGATGATCCTCACAAAGATATTTAGGTAATTAATACAATATTCCCCATCTCCTGGATCTCAAAAGTGAATTCATGTCGGCTCTTGTAATGAAAACGCTTTAAAGATCCTGCATGACGGATGTTGTGTTGTAGCTGTGAGTAGAAGGAACCAGCTCAAACACCAATACCTTTGCACTAAGCTGAGTATTATTGCAATCGGAGTGTCCAGCAAATGATTGCTGGACACTGCAATTTAGTGTTATTATAACCAGCGCTAATTAACATCAGTAGCACTTGTCTTTGATATGTATTCGCCGGAGTGTTCAGCGAGCGATACTTTGACTTTGCCATCTTAGTGTTATTGTAACAGCGTCAATTAATATCAGTAGCACGTGTCTTTGTTATGTATTCGAGAATTTTAAATTTTCCAATGATGCCATAGTTACTCGACGATGTTTGAGCTATTAATCTGCTAATACAAACAAGGCAAGCGACGTAACAGTCCATGAGATATTTATGAGAAGACGGAATGCTTCACACTGGACCCGATAAATGGGATTTTATCTGTCTTTCAGTTTGTTTTAGCTTAGGAACATTAGTAGTTGAAGCATGGATCGACTCAGTTCATGTTTTAATCCAACGAATCGTGAGCAGCAAAGAACTATCAACTGAGCGCAACTTTAGGAGCATGGATTTGATAATGGCCATTCTATTTCAAGACTCGTCCCTTCTTATAAAAACTAGCTCCTCTCCGACACTTGCCCGACCTCTACTATCAAGAACTGCTGCTGAAGATCGAGTCTAAAATGCCTGCTTTGCTTGCTGTGTGAACTTCTCGTGCAGTGCACTCGCAACAGTACGTTGATTGTATCGCTGCTGCTTCGTCTGCTCTTCTTTGCATGATGGGTTCTTTGAATCGCGTAGCTGGCGGTTAATTCATTGCGCGTGTTTCTCTCCCTAAGGAGTTCTTCCAGTGTTTACCGTCAGCATTTGATCAGCGGCCGCAAAAACTGTAGCGGGAACTCCCGCGGCCTGCATGCATTCTCAACCCGGCGTTGCACTTTCACTCTCGCCGCAATGCAGCTCGGGCGGTCGCTGGGGAGGAAAAGTTTCCAATCTGCTTTTGGGGGTTGCGGAAAGTAGCCACCATTCCTGACCACTTATTAATGGGATCGTTATCTGGATAAAAAAGTTTTACTGATGCGGGGCTTCCAATTTGATTTTGTAGTTGCGGAGAGTAGCCATTCATGACCACTTATTAATGGGATCGTCATATAAAAAATTTGGACTGATACGGGGCTTCCAATCTGATTTTGTAGGTTGCGGAAAGTAGCCATTCCTGACCACTTATTAATGGGATCGTTGTATAGATAAAAAAGTTAGAGCGATGCAGAGGTTCCAGTCTGATTTTGTTGGTTGCGGACAGTAGCCATTCCTGGCCACTTATTAATGGGATCGTCATATGGATAAAAAAGTTGGACCGATGCGGGGTATCTCAGGAATAGACGTGTGTGTGTGATGTCTGAATGAATGCCTTGAATTGTGTATCCTAATACAAGATTTTACACTATTCATAAACTTTTGGAGAGATTTTAAAAGTATTTTCCTTCGGTACCAATCTTGAATGTAACAATATAAAAAATGCTGCACGTCTATTCATCGATGTCTCCATAAAATTGCCGCGCGGAGGTGTAAGTGTAAAGGAATAGCCTTATATCAAAACAAGAAAGTCAAGTCCTTAGTACCGACATGAACGAATATTAAAATCCTAATGTTTAAAACCAGTTTTCAAGTTTCATTTAACCCAGGAGTTCATGTTTTTATCTTTCCATCTTAAGTGATCAATAGGGAATGACAGTCAACGGATCAACGCATTAGGGACGTATTGAGGTCGAGGACGAGCTGGAAAAATGAACTTCTGTCAACCACTTCACGGTGGGAGTTTTATTGATAGGTTTCTGTGAGAGACCCATATGCCCTTTTCGTGATGAACAAAGGATCTTGTTCAGAAAAATTAGTCGCCTTTAAAGTCTCTCAAATCTTATCAGTATTAATAATTAAACATACTCAAATGTGCCCATTGTACTAGACTTCAGATACAATCCATTGCTGTATCGCTTGTGGTAAATAAATTGATAAATGATATTGAAGATTTTGGTTATGCAGGTGATATTGAAGATTTTGGTTATGCAGGTGATATTGAAGATTTTGGTTATGCAGGTGATATTGAAGATTTTGGTTATGCAGGTGATATTGATTATTTTGACTATGCAGGTGATATTGAAGATTTTGACTATGCACTGTAGCTATGCAGGTTCACCGAGGTGAGGATTATGGTACTTCCTACGATTTTTTTGAGTGTTTCATATCCCTTTATCGAATGTATCAAAATAAGCAGTTTTTGGGGAGCTTCATTGCCATTAATGTTGAGTAATCCATGCGTTATGTAATCGATGCGTTATGAATGTGAGTGCGCTGTTAGAAAACTTGTTTGTTCAATCCCAGTTCTGGCTGCTGCTAGAGCGAATGACCTCGTGCTTGAGTGATCCAGAACTGGTTTTACTCTTTCATAAAAAACTTAATCATAAAGGTTGAATTTCTAATTTTGGCTGCAGCTGATGAGAACGAAGTTTGTCAAAAGTTTCCAATATTAATGTTGAAAAAATCTTAAATGTCGTGCTTGTAGTTTTCGCATTATTTAGATGTATGGGCTTCTTAATTTCTCTTGTGTGATGTAGGGAGATGCGCTGGAAGGATTTGATGTTAATCCTACGATGGTGTGTGTGTTAGTTCTAATTTCTTGTTGATAAAAGATGAAAATCTTAAAATCTTAATCCTAAAATATCCTGAAAGCCTTAATCTTGTTCATTATAGCCCTGATTTCTCAACAATGGCTGCTGTGTGAGACAAGCCAAAGGAATACTCTATTTATTTCTGTGCGCTTAAAATTTTTTTGCGTCCAGTTTTTTGTTGAAATTACGACTGTCCATTTCCGTTTTCAGCCAACCCTAAATTTTGGGTGACAATTTTTATTCTATAATATTTCTACACGTCACACTTTCTCTTAAGTGCGTGTGCATTGAAGCGTTTGCATCGTGCCTTCATGGGAACGTGCCGAGATCTACAATTCACCTTGCATCTTGTTCACCTTCCTTGTAAATCCTTCAATCCACAAGCACAAATCTGTTTTTTTACGTCATGTTGAGACAGCATTTTGATGCTTGCCTGACGGCCACGTCTCATATACCTTACCATAACTTCTCAAAAACTCCTTATTTTTCCCCATTCGATTAGGGGTGTGAAACACTCAAAAATATAGTAGAAAATCGGTTCCATAATCTTCACCGAGGGGGACCTGCATTGCAACTGTGACACTTGCCAAAATCCTCAATATCATTTAACATCATTAATACATTGTTAACACTGTTTCAGGATACTTCTGGGGTTCGTCGGGAGGACTATTTTTACGGTAAAAATAAAATTTAAAAGTTATTTTTACGGTAAAAAAATGGTTAGCTATATATTTTTAGGTCTGGCGAAGGAACCTTCCTCCAAAAGAGCAAGGTCAAGACCATACCATGAACACCTCGAGTGTCATTCGAGCTCTCGAGCAACACGAACCTATCTCAGAGGCAGTGTTCTCGATGTAGAACTCTACTCCTTGAGATGCCGGTCTCTTGAAAATTATAAATAAACATTACAGGATGTAATCAGAGTCATTTCGTGCAATTTTGACCTGAAATTGATCCTTACTCTTGTTCGTGAATGCAGAACTTTACAATGCATGTGATCTGTGAGTTATAGGATACACTTTGGTTTTGTGAGAGGAAGGGATGTTCAGTTTCACGAAAACGTTAAGTAAATGCGTGTTAAGCAGCTAGCGCAAAAATGCCTCAATCAATTGATGGCGATCAGTTGCAGTTAGATTGCCCGGTGCGGTGCACATTAGTAAAAAAAAAGTCGTATATTCTAATGGATATTGTACTATTTAACTGAATAAGAAAAATGAAAACTTATATGATTATATGACGATCTTTAGCGGTCTTCATGATCAAATTACATTAAAAAATCCCAAACTTGATGATTTTGAAGAAAAAAAGGATTTCGACATAAAAAGAATTTTGACGAAAAAAAGGATTTTGACGAGAAAAAGGATTTTGTCGAGAAAATAGGCTAGTTTGGGGTCTCTGGCACGAGAGGCGCATGAAAGGTTGCGCAGCACAGGGACGTATTTGGCCAACACTTAGTACACACGTCTGCGGAATGTCAGGGTGACCCTAAAACGTGATGGGGGCAAATTACAGACCTGAGCATACGGTGCTTACATTCCTGTCTACGACGGCAGCTCGGTCTCTAGGCATACTTTCGCTTCCATGCTCTCATTGAAGAAGGAATGCGGCTTGATTTGGTTCCTTTCCGGGACGAAGAAGGGATGTTGTCCAGAAAAGTTAGTCGTTAATAAAATGTCACACATCCAATCTGTTTTAATAATATTAAAGGATGTTAATTGTATGGTGAGTTAATTATTATAAAATAATAATATTACGGTATTATCAATATTAAATCAGTAGTCCTTGTGATCTTCTGCTGTGGATACAACTAGTAAAATTGAGTCTATGACTAGCATTGCAAATCGAAACTGATCTTCATAATTTGTTTTTGGAGGTCATTGAAATAAATTCAGTCATAGTCTCTGTAATACCGAACGACCTTTTGGTGTTCCCCTCTCGTGAAGTTCCGATAGCGCTCTTTTTTGTACCTTGAGTGTCTGATTGCTGTCAAAATGTCACCTGCAAAAATCTTGCGTACTCTTGACTCTATTTTTTACCCCTTACGCACATTTCTAATAATTTCAGCGGAATTTCGATTGACACGTACGTAAAGTGATGCATAAGGATGTAACGTGATACATTACGCGCATTAGTTCGACACGTACGTAAAGTGATACATTATATTTAAAAGCCTGACACACATTAATGTTTTTTGGTGAATTTCTCGTGCGTAGCTTGCTGGACACTCACTACTCTGTGGCAATTGGCCAATTACCGGTCAGATTTCGGACACCTCGAGCTCTCTCTCGAAGTGAGGGGGCTCTGAACTTTTCAATGCAAGGGCCGCATTATATATTTCCAACATTCAAGCGCGCCAAAGGAATAAAAAATAAAAAGCAATTTAATTCAGTGAGGCCAGTCGTACGATTATTATTTTTTCAAGTATACCACAAGGGGATTTGTTTAGCGGGTCGTATGAAATTGTGTGGCGGGCCGGGACGTGGCCCGCGGGCAATAGTTTGGAAGCCCCTGCTCTAAGTGATCATCTGTAGCTTCCCCACCTTTGCTGAGTATCCAACTTTATTCTTCCCTTATAACATTGCTGCATAAAACAGTTCTCCGTAGCTAAGCTCTTGAGAAATTTATAATCGTGCTTCGTAAGTTTTGAAATTTGAATGTTTTTTTGGTGAGGGTACTGAAGAGCTCTGCTCCATACTGTTGCTCAGCGACCTACGATCTTTGGTGAACATAAATGCTAAAAATGGAATTTTGAATATAGGCGGGATTATTAATTGAAACTGTTTCATCTCGTTTTCATTTCGTTAGTATACCGTGAAAGAATAACAGACCTTCAGTGAAGGATTTCAATCATCTGTTTGATTCAAACATCTTAGGAAATGGATGTCTTCATCAATAATTTTTAAGTTTATTTACGGCCATTTAAAAGTAATGCTTCATTTCCGACCGTATTATTAGCATTAGTGAGTCCTAGTATGATAGAGAAGGATCACTGCTGGTGTTTAGTGAGAGAATATTTGTTTATCTTGCCAAAATTTTATGTGAAAAATTCTCGTTCTCTTGTTAGAAGAATTGATGAGTGTAATCGTCGCCATCAGTGTTGACACAACACGTATAGGATCAACACATCAGTGTTGACACAACACGCGTAGGATTCACACATCAGTGTTGACACAACACGTATAGGATCAACACATCAGTGTTGACACAACACGCGTAGGATTCACACATCA
Source organism: Platorchestia sp. MABIK (assembly GCA_014220935.1). Lineage (NCBI taxonomy): Eukaryota > Metazoa > Arthropoda > Malacostraca > Amphipoda > Talitridae > Platorchestia > Platorchestia sp. MABIK. The sequence goes on along the minus strand of JACJUY010005590.1, from coordinate 17,188 downwards.
GTGTTGACACAACACGTATAGGATCAACACATCAGTGTTGACACAACACGCGTAGGATCAACACCATCAGTGTTGACACAACTCAAATAGCTTCAACACCATCAGTGTTGACACCAGAAAAACAGGATCGAGTACTGAAGGCATCAATAAAACAAATCATCATCTGTTGCTGAGCCTTTAAGTCCTTCAAAGGTACCGGAGCTAAGTTATGAAGAGCTTACTGCATTTCGAGGAATTTGTCAGAAAAGTTAATCATCATTTTTTATTTATTTGTCTCGCTCACTGATCAACTCATCAACTCGTGTTCAAAGTTATCACTTATTGCCTATCCACTGCATATCGTTATTTTCTCGTTGCTTTGTGTTCAACTCACTCATTACTCGTTTTGTGAAGTTCGGAAAAACGTCACTTACTTTTTCGCTGAGTTCACATTCACTTTCTAAAATTCATCTCGCTTGAAGTTTGTGTTCCTCATCACTTTTTCAAATTAATCACTTTTAAAGTCCGTGCTCCTCATCACTTTCTCAAATTGATCACGCTTGAAGTTTGTGGTCATCATTACTTCCTCAAATCAATCACGCGTGAAGTTCGTGTTTCTCATTACTTTTTGAATATCACTTTTAAAGTCCGTGTTCCTCATCACTGTCTCAAATTAATCACGCTCAAAGTTCGCGTTCCTCATCACTTTCCAAAATTAATCACTTTTAAAGTCCGTGCTCCTTATCACTTTCTCAAATTGATCAGGCTTGAAAACATTTCATTTCGAAATCCCAGGCTGACTCGTAGGTTCGCAGCGCCTGGAGTTACGATCACGCCCACCGTGCTGGGGTGCGGACGGAAACAACAATGCTCAGCAGGCCTTGACATTCTCTTGTGCGTGCGCACGAAGGTGTTGGCAGCGATCGCAATGGTGCCGGCTGCGCGCCGTGCATCCCAGCCTTTGTTTGTATGCGTGCGACATTTGCACGCGCCCCAGGGCTTGCTTTTCGTGGATAAAGACACAAGATTAAAGACATTAGCTGCCGTTGGACGCACATGTGCATCCAGCGACCGGTCGGAAAGCTTTTACAATAAATGTAATGTTACGTATCAAAGCCTCATTCCTCGCTATTTTCTTCTTAGTTAAACTTGGTAGAAATACAAACCGACATGTGCGTCTAACCTTTGTTTGTATGCGTGCGACATTTGCACGCGCCCCAGGGCTTGCTTTCGTGGATAAAGACACAAGATTAAAGACATTAGCTGCACCCGCAGACCAAGGGTTCAAAGTGCCACTTGCCATGCGAGATTAATGCATTAAACGCATTAAGATTTTATGAGTTTCGCTGAAGGGTTTGCAAGAACTAGGTTGGTCCATTGTGTAGGTTGTTTAAATCATGGCATGATCATTTGGTAAAATGTATTTTAAATACGTTATTTGGACAGGAATTACAAGTTTGGGGTTTAAGGATTAATCGTTGAATTTATTTGAAAATATGTTTGTGAGTTTATAAACGAGAGTTTTCTGAGGGAAAATGTAAGCCTGAGCCTGACTCCAGGTAGGCCTTCCTTCTGTCGAAATAGAATAGGTTTTTTACTTTGTAACGGATCATCTTCTTTTCTGTTTAGCGCTGTTCTTTTTTCAGCTTTTTTTATTATGTTCATCAAATTTTATCTTGTTCATAAGCTTTTTACTATCCTGCTGTTTCTATGCGCTGGGTGTGGAAACTCACCTTACGCGAAGTTTCCGTACATTTAATTCAAAACTATATGGTTCTTTCTCCTTCCTCTATTGGGGACACCTTTGAGGTAGTCGAGGAACTAACCATCATTCAATTCAATGAGCGAGCATCATGAAGACATTTTCACAAATAGGTATTCGTTTATTTAGGATAAAAAACGACGTTCATAGAAATTTTGGATACAAAATTCTCTACTTTCCAAGTCATTATTCACTACCCCAGTTTACTTAAAATATGGACTTTAATGAAACTATGATCCGTATTAATTATGTTATAAAAATCTTTTAATTCACTGTTTACGTTCTGTGCCTTGGTGGCAGTAGGTGTTGCAAATGACACTTACAGCTCCTATTATTTTTCTAACGCTAAAATTAGAAAAACTATATCACTTCACACAGTAGGGTTCATGTTCAAGATATGCTTTAAATTAAAACTAAAGCATGTTCATTTGTTTCTACCCTCTCCTGAGCTATTATGTTAGTACTGAATTGCATTGTATCGCGGAACAGTGAGTCCAAGATGCATGGATCAACCATTGTGTGACCTATCCATACAAATTAAAGAGTAATTACTCAGTTATTGTAGTTAACTCTACACTTGAACAACACATTTTGTAATTTTTATTTGCTAGACTGACTAAACAATGAGCAGTTTAAAGTACACGTAAGCAAACTCAATCCAGTTATGCTGTCTTCATTTTTACGATTCAGCACAGCTGAGCATCTGAAAAGCATTGGAGAATTTGATTTAGTCATGCTTATCATTGCACGCAATGTTGTGTGCAATCAAGATTAGGCACACAGTAAATATCTGCTCACTACTTTGATTTTTCTCTATAATTCTAACGAATTGCGGTGCGGGTGTGTTGGCTGCTATGGTCACACAGCGCCTGTTGCACTCTAGATCACTACCTCAGCTGCGTTGAAGTCTCTCTGTCGCTGCGGATGTGTCACCCATCCTTGTACTGACCAGACTCTACGCTCTTTAACTTCGCTGATCGTACGAGAAGCGATGCACTCAACGTGGTATGATCGTTGGCCGTATGATATTGTCGGGTGGGGTGTTTTATTGAGCTGTTTTCTGGCCAAAATTTTCAAATCTGGTCTCCCTTTAAATTAAATTTATCCTCATGAGCAGTAAGCATATGACAACTCTGCAGTGTTGCCAGATGCTGAGTGCTCTTTGCGGCTAAATATAATTTATTTCAAGTATGAACAACCTTGCTTAACGGTTTAGTAGTGAATTTTTATACAGATTTAGGCTTAAATTTTCAGATTTAGGCCTGAAGAAGCACCAGTCTGGCAAGTCTAGTGCGGAGCAGAAGCCTGAAGCGGTGCTCCTGATGTTGTTTGTTTGCTGTCGCTCCACTTGATTAAAGAGAGACAAAGTCATTAACATTTTTCTGAGGAATTTAAAATCTTTCTAACGGTGTTTAACGCATCAGCTTTCCGTTGTTATTCTAATTCGGGCGGAGACGAGCTCAGCAGGGATCTCCCAGGGGTTATTGCAGGGCGTATGTGATCAGGCACTATTGATGGAATAACTAAATAGTTGATAGAGGCTTTATTAGTATATTTGATGGGCGTGTTCGGGGTTATTTTTTGTAAAAATTTAGACTAAAAACAATGCTACCAATCAGTTTGTGATAAACTAACCTCATTACCAAAGTTTGTCCGTCAATATGTTTATTTCATCTAATCTAATTAGCCTCAATATGTTTATTTCATCTAGTGGAAATGATTGGTAAGAACTGAAAGTATAAGGTCAAAATTTGCTGGCACACATTAATGTAGTAAAAATCAAATTTTTTTCATTGTCAAAGTCTTGAACTCTGTCCCCCCTCAGCGAGATACAACTATTGTATTTATGGGATTAAGCATTCCCAGGCGGAACATGAAAGGTCCCGAGCTGAAAGTGAGGCAAGCGTTCTTGTTGTAAAAATAGGATAATTTTTTGTTGAAGGCCATTCTTTTTCGGTTCATTGCTGTTCTGTTTTTCAGCACCTCTGACTTTCTTCTTCAGCTTTTTTTTATCTCATTTCCAAACCTTCCACCTCAATGTACTGATTCTATGCCCACGGGATCCCATAAGGGAGCGCATTTTGCGCTTAGATTCCGCGTTTCCTCAACTTCATACTACATTAAATGGTGCTTTCATCTTTTCTCTCTCTGAACATCTTTGTTGTGGTAAGGAAGGCCAACACTAACTTACATATAATCAATCAATCTTGAATTTCGTATGCCTACGAACCGGTTCGGGATCATAGAAGGTAAAGTTTCTTTACAGTTCTACATTACTACAATGTGCCAAGCTTGTGCGTGAGGTGTAGGACGGACTGAAATCTGTAGAAAGATTAAATATGTCTTTCTCTTGAGTGAATAACAAGCCAGGATTGCGTTGAGAAACATTACTCTAGTTTCAGCAAAGTGAAGGACAATATGAAGCTACACATATCCGTGAGCAGTGTGGATTTTGGTCAAATTTTTACCCACTTTTTGCAGGTCAGTTTAATGAATACACGCACGTTTTTGATTCTCGTCTTCTTTTTTGGGTTATCCCGCACTGACGCGTGCCCAGCTCTGATTGACCCAACTTTTTCTATGATCGTTCACTGGACCGTGCAACCGTCTGAGGTGCTGCTGAATCACGAGTTTGCTTGAGTGTCTTTTTAGATGCGGAGGAGACCTTCTCGTCGAATTTCTCAATAGGCGTTCCGCAATTTCGGAGCTTTCAATATTAGTATGAGTGACTCCATGATTAGTATGAGATTAGTGATAAGATAGTAGATAGTAGCTCCAAGATTAGTATGAGTGGCTGCTTACTTTTACTACTCTTATTTTTATCCGTGAGGTTCAAACAAACGGTGATTTTGATTATTATTTCAGTATACTCTCAGTCTGTGCATTAATATGTCCACTCGAAGTTCGACTCTGTAATAACCTGCTTAGCTAGAATCTTATGCGCGGCTTATGTATTTGTGAGTTCTTTTCAAAACTTGTTTTTACGAGTAGAAAATGAAAGAAAACCGAATAAGTTCATTTTCAGGATGTAATCAGATAATCAACATAGGTTGGCTGGTTCCGAGTTCTGGTTTGGGGCCGGTTTGGCTGGTTTGATTCCGAAATTTTCTTTCTTGGTTTTAAATTCAATTCGGTGCATGAAGGAAATATCTTATATCTTACAAAATGTTCTACGATTTCCGATTCAGGTTCTCATTCAACACATACCTGAAGTGACTTCAAGACTTTCAAACTTTTTTCTTTCAACTTTATTATGAACATTGAACATTACTAAGTGCCAACTAAATATTTTATCAATATCATTGTCAATTAAAATTTACCATTGAATTCTTCCAGCCGGAGAAGGAACAGTGTATTGAGAGTCAATGTTTATTCATGAGGGAATATTTTTATTTATGCCAAATAACAGTTACTTTTTTATGAGTGAATGTGTTTATTTATTCCAGTTAAAAGGTACTTTCAAACCCTTATCCGTTGCTCACATATAAAATAAAGTTGTAAAAGAAAAACTATAGAACAGCGAAAAAACTATGTCTCTATAAGTTAAATGCGTAGCCAAACAGATTGACCAAATTAGGAATGAATGACTACAGAAGATATAAATGTATCACATTTCCTTATGTACTATTTCTCTAAAATAAAGGGTGACATTATAACTGATAACAAGACCAATCGAGGGCTCAGAAAACTCTCAACGATAGAAATGTCAAGTGCAGACAGCGTGCGTGTCTGCGGTGGCTATTTATAATGAGCCTTGACCTCGACGGGGCATGTTAGTTCGATGTTTGTTTTTACCCACAAATGCCCCAAATAGTTGGTGCTGATCGAGCAACATTCAGCTGAACAGCATAAAAAAACATCAACATACGGAGAGCAGCGTTCACATTTGTCACGACAAACAGGGTTGCATTCGTGCATGGAGATCCACTTTATAGCTTGGAAAAATGAGCGTTTTCGCCTTGAAGTTAGCGATTAACTGTTATGTAAAACAGCCTACAGAACGAGCTTGAGGATCCTGAGAGTTCCTAACATGACCAGGAAGTACAGAGGCGGTCTGCTCAACATTGCGGTAAAAACATACGCGGCAAACTGAGGGAGCTGAGCTTAATTACATGTGCTTTATTTCTGGGTGTACTCTAAGAAAGGACGGCGAATAATTTGAAGTGTATGAGGTGTGCAATTAAGAGTCAGGTAGCTTACACAGCCATGGTTCTCATGTGATCTTTACGTTAGCGGTGCATAAAGTACGTTATTTGTACGAGTAAAGTGAACACTTTTATACCTCTTGCATGGTGATACTTTAAGGACTATATTTTGAATAAGAACTTTGCACTTTGGAATATACTTATTCTTAGTTTCTTAGTTTACCTTTCCAGCTCACGTAAGTCGGCTGTTGAGCAGTCGCCATCAAGTAATCTTGTTAGATCTCTTCATGAGTGCTCACGACTGGTTGAGCGTTACATTTCTATATCAGAAAAGCGTTGACATGTTAGCTCTGTCTGGTTAATCTCTTCTTTTCTGCGTATTTTTCTATTTGCTTCAAGAATTTTCATTGTGAAATGCTTCAAATGAGACAGGAATGTGTGGGGTCTTCCTGCACATACGTTTTTTGCTTCAAGAATTTTCATTCTGAAATGCTTCAAATGGTACAGGAATGTGTTGATTTTTTTCAGAACAGCTGTTATTTCCTTACGTCGTTGGTCAGAGCGAATTTAACCTTTCGGCAACAGCAAGCAAGCCATTGGTATTGTGATGTAGCTGACCTCACAGCGCGGTGGAAACACCAAGTCTTGTCTCAGTGATTACAAAATTGCTCTTTTTGATTGCCAAAATTCCCAACTTCATTTTTAATTGCATAAAATTGGAATAAAAATGTATCCTCAAGTTCTTGTTTTTAGATTTTGCCATAAGAACAAATTTCATCTGGTGACAATCAGGGTTACCAGAAGCTGAGCGGTGTTCACGTACAATTTTATTTGTGGAAAAGCACAAACTTGAAGAATTTGGCTTCAAAATTACCGATCTGGCATCCAGACTTCAATCCATTCAGAACAGCTCTCTGATCGCGCAAGTACATTACACCTACACGCTGTTCAAATGTCCGTATCTCTAAAATTACAACCCCAGCTTGCTACTATTGCTGAAATTACTACTCAGCTTGCTACCGTCGTTGGAATTACAGCTCTAACTTGCTGCCAACACTGAAATTACTGCCGCAGCTTGCTACTAACACTGGAATTACTGCCGCAGCTTGCTACTAACACTGGAATTACTGCCGCAGCTTGCTACCAACACTGGAATTACTGCCGCAGCTTGCTACCAACACTGGAATTACTGCCGCAGCTTGCTACCAACACTGGAATTACTGCCGCAGCTTGCTACCAATACTGGAATTACTGCCCCAGCTTACTACTGTGAGCGTCGTCTTCTCATGCGCTGGTGGGTGCCCTGAGGAAGATTTTTTCAGGCGTGTCGAAATTGGCGAGACGATGACAACTGACGCGGAAGTCAGGGACGAGCTTGGGAGCTGCGAAGACGCGACTGTGTATCGCCTCACGATTGCTGGGTAGGGGACTGACACTGAAAATTGTTGAAGAGACTCTGGTTATGTTCTGGATAATTGTTGAGGTATCAGCTTTCGTAATCGTTTGCTTTTGTGTTGATTTTGTTGCTTTTGAATACCGAGTTGAAAACGTTGATGTAAACAGAGTTCATGCTAAAGAGGAATTGTGTCTCTACTTTCTTGTCGGAGGAATTGTAACGAAGTCTTAGATCTGGCTATGCTTGGGTGTTTGAAGCTTGGTTATCAGCGCAGGTGCTTATAATTTTTGTTATTCAAAAACGCAAAAAAAATGGAAAACATCCATGTTTTGTTGTAATTCTGCTAATCTGTTACAACTGTCATGCAGAGTCTTTCTTTGAATAGTTTTGCTATGTCATTTGATAATTAAAATTCTGACGGGCTCAAAAGTGTTTTCTTGTTAGCAATTTGCTGAGTCGGTTAAAAAACGATTATCGGGAAAATCTTTTCACAAATTTCAGTATTTATATCTTAAATTTAACTTTTTTGGAGCACTGAAATTTGCGATTAAGATTAAAATTTGCGCTACAAATATTGAGTTGAAATTTTTCAACATTCAATTTAGCTTTAGATTTGCCATCATTTCACGTATAGGAAAGATTTTCCCACAAACAAAAAACCAGTTAGGAAAGGTTTTGAAGTGTTTAAAATTGCTTCTTAAAGTGAACACATCATCAAGTTTTCACATATATATGAAATCTTAACTTGTTATATATATGATTTAATATTTGGAAAGAAAGCGCTTTCATTTGGATAATAACTCAAAAATTGATTTTGTCCAAAACCTAGACGTTTGTAAAATTTTTCTTCGGTGCTTCAATCAAATTTTATTTCTACTTTCAAAAATTCTTAATTTAATTTGCCTAAATCTGCGTGGTGAGCTTTCTAGTAAAAGAAAATTCTAATCAGAGGAAATTCTCTACATAATTAAGTTTCTTCTAGTTAAAAATTATTGCCAGCATGATCGTAAACAAAATGTGTATAGTAATTTTCTTTAACGAGCTTAAACTTCTGAAGAAGGTGTGCATCATGTCAAATGGCATTTCGTTTTCCCGTAACCTACAACGTAAACACTGCACTTTAGGGCAGGATTTTTCAAGCGCTCTCAAATCTCAGGGCAAAAAACGTTAAAATCATTCCAATTTCTCGTTACTCAAAAACGATCGATCGCGTTGTGTGACTTGACGCATCGTCCTGTCGAAAGAACGTCCGCGAGCAGCTGAACGTCAGGGACAGATATTGCGCACTGAGTAATCCAGAGAACCAAGTGTAAACCTCCGACTGGTTCTGCCACCGTGATGTGTGACGTGCACATGATGAAGCTATTCTAACTTATGCGTGTGCTTCATTGTGTTTCATACTTCTTTTTCTCGAAATTATTAGTGTAGATCGTGTAATTAATTGCAACTATGCATTCGCTAGCATTACAGAACAATTGAGACAAATATTGATTATATCTTGATGAAGCTATTCTAACTAATCTATCGGTGTGCTTTATTGTATTTCATACTTCTTTTTCTCGAAATTACTGGCGTTGTATGTGTAATTGATTACAACTATGTATTTACTGCAATTACAGAACAATTGAGACAAATATTGATGATTTCATGATGAAGCGTCCCGTATATGATGACGCTATTCTAACTAATCTATGGGCGTGCTTCATTGTATTTCATACTTCTTTTTCTCGAAATTATTAGCGTTGTTCGCGTAATTGATTACAACTACGCATTCGTTAGAATTACACAACAATCGGGACAATTATTGCGAACGCTATTCGCCTGACAGTAGTCAATGGTTTCATGACGCTTACATCAAACAGAACATCGAGCTCCTCTATGCAATAATAAGATTTTTTATATATGACGCTTGCTGGTCTTGTTTTTGTCCTTCGCTGTCGAGCGCGCGACCTTTCGCCTTCTGAAGAATCTTAATGTCCCTGAAGAGCCTCCTCCGCCGCTCTAGCATCGCTCCCTGGGACGGTCATTTGAGGGTGAGTTGTTACTGAATGAAGTTGAGGGGAATGCCGCAGTTGTCCTTGTATTTATGCCTTGAGAGATGTCCTCTTTCGATACCGCAGTTGTCCTTGTATTTATGCCTTGAAAGATGTCCTCTTCCGATACCGCAGTTGTCCTTGTATTTATGCCTTGAAAGATGTCCTCTTCCGATACCGCAGTTGTCCTTGTATTTATGCCTTGAAAGATGTCCTCTTCCGATACCGCAGTTGTCCTTGTATTTATGCCTTAGAAGATGTCATATTCCAATCCTACTTCATGATTCATGTTTGCGTCTCTCCAAACAGCTGGTCTAGCTTGCTGACTTTTTCGCCTGATTATCTCTAATTTTAGCTGCACATTGCAAAGGCTTATGATATGGCGGTTAAAATCACAGCTGATTCGCGAGAAAGTTTTACTAGGTGGGAGATTACGTCGCCGATCTCATGCGTGATAACTAACAGTTCTGAATTAATTTTCCTCTACGTTATTCTGCTCATATTTTTCTACATGGACTGTTGCAGTGTTGTGACTATTCCAATGAGCGGTGTTGTGCAATTTGTAGTTAATTGATTTTATGCTGCCACTTCCATTGTGAGACGCGTGTTTAGAACTGATTTTATGACGCTGTGAGCACTTCTTGCCGGCCCTTCAGTTTGAAATTATTTTGCCCTCTAAATATTTCGGCCTTGTTCAATTTCTGTTTTTAATCTGCAAACGAATTCTTTGCATTGAGTGCAATGCCGGCTATGCTATTATTATCTTGCACTTTACTAGCCACCGGCCGCTTTTGTGCAACAGTTTTTTATTTTAGCTTATCTCGCCGATGATTCTTTTGAAAATAAAATTTGTATAATTAATTGTAGGCCATTTTTTATCTGTTGTTCGTAACCTTTTGACTCGTACGTCCTTCTATTTGCCTTACAAATAAACCTCAAATCGATAACGACTGAATGTTGCTAAATGCACTCTGCGAGTTTTACTGAGTGACATTTTCAAAACTTTCTCATTCACATTTTACAAAGCAATTGGCATTCCGACGCTCCGATGAAGATGGGCAGCAAGTCTGTTTTTAATCCATTCTGTTGAATACTTGTTTTGTTTTGGTCGTGTTAACTAGCGTCATTTTCAGTTTATAATTGGAGGGCAAATATGCAGAGTGGCCTAACCCACAAATCAAAGGTCAAAACTAGCAGAGGGGATTGAGGAATAATTTTACCTCGTAGCGGCGCGGATGTTTTTCAGGCAGAGTGGCCTAGTTCCTAATAGTTCCTAGTTAGTAACTTGGCTAGGAAAAGCCAGTTTGGCCAGTTATGAATACCACGCCTCTAACATGAGTGTCTTAAAATTCTGTGTTTTATGGGTTAGGCCACTCTGCATATTTGCCCTCCAATTATTCCCTGTACCTCAAAGTCCTCTTGGAATTTAGGGTATCTTATCTCAGGCATTCGCCCGCGAAAGTTACCTCATTGGTTTGACCATTGAAATCAAAGGAGAGGTGGAATTCTGACCAACTCTGTAGGTGTGTTCTGAAAATATTATACACTTAAGTAGTAATCAGATTAGTTGAGAAAGGGGGTTACAAGTCGAAGTTGAGACCAGTACTGGGTTTTTGTTAAATATTCTGCAGCTAAGTAGTAGTAGAATTAAAAGGAAAAAGAAGTTGCTAGTGATTCAGTGGCAAAGCCTATTCCCCGCTGATAGTTTCACTCAGCTGCCAAACCAGACGAAGTGATATGCATTCGTTTTTCGTTTAATTCAGCCTCTGTTTTGACAATTTGAATGATTTCATTCTATGTGCAGTTCAAGTATTTGCAGTAGTTCTAGTAGCTAATTAATGCTTTTTATACCCTATATAAAAACCCCGATATTAACCTTTCAGGTAGTTATACCCTATTAAGACATTTCCTCCTCGTTGTTTCACAGTAACTGTGATAATTGTGTACTTTCCACAAGTAAAGTGGGTAGTAATCCAGGCCTGTTATCACTTTTATCCAAAAATGAACAAGTTCAGCAGATGTAATTCGAGAAAAAAATGGGTAAACAGATATTAAAAAAAGTACTACTACTACTTCTACTACTAATGATACTAAAATTGGGTTCTAATGATTAAGGTTTTTGTCAAACGATTTGAATTTTTCGACCATGAAATAATGATTTAGTTTGATCGCGAAATCTTCTGTAGTAAGGAATTATGCTCATGGATTTAAAAATTCCACTACACGCGAGGAGCCTTGTTATACACCACCTTCTCACCCCCGCTAAGGACAACTGTTTCACACACTAACATGTACATCAGTTGTGTGATCTTCTACATCAGTTTTGTGATGCTATTCTTTAATTCCTCGTACGAAATTTAGCCAGCCACTGGCCGCTTGTGTGCAACAGTTTTTTATTTCAGTTTATCCCATCGATGAAACGCCTGCTAAGCGCTACAGAAGCGATTATGCTCATAAGGTACGCGATCTTCTTGACGCATCACAAAGTCGAGCACAAAGCTTGCCAGAGATAAACTTCCCTCGTGGTCAGTGCAGATGAGCCCATGAATGAATTAGTTTACTAATGGGCCCTTGATTATTCTAATGACGCATCTTCGTTTATAGAGATTATCTGCCCCTCAAGTTTGGGGCTGGCTCGGCCGCTTGATACAAGGTCAACTCTGAACTCATTTCCTTGTTGATGAATCTATTTCCCAGTTGATGAGTCTATTTCCCAGTTGATGAATCTATTTCCCAGTTGATGAGTCTATTTCCCAGTTGATGAATCTATTTCCCAGTTGATGAGTCTAGTTCCCAGTTGATGAATCTATTTCCTAGTTGATGAATCTATTTCCCATTTGATGAATCTATTTCCCAGTTGATGGGTCTATTTCCCAGTTGATGAGTTTATTTCCCAGTTGATGAATCTATTTCCCAGTTGATGAATCTATTTCCCAGTTGATGAATCTATTTCCCAGTTGATGAGTCTATTTCCCAGTTGATGAATCTATTTCCCAGTTGATGAATCTATTTCCCAGTTGATGAATCTATTTCCCAGTTGATGAATCTATTTCCCAGTTGATGAGTCTACTTCCCAGTTGATGAGTCTATTTCCCAGTTGATTAATCTATTTCTCAACTCCTGCTCGCAAGAGCTACTTGTTCATCAATCAATGTACACTATCCCAACGATTTTAAACTCTATTTTAACTATCTACGATAGTTTAATCGTTGTCACCAAAGACTTCAAGCCCTGCCTGAAACATTTACTTCTGTACTCAATGAGGTAGAGCCACTTTTTTGAATGCGACTTATTTTAACGCAACTGTTCTGACATTTATACTCTGCTTGTGCTCTGATGCCTGTGCGTGATTGGTGTTAGTCTAACGGCATTGGGCTTGGGTAGCAAATCAATAAAGTTTCGCTTGGCTCATTTTTGTAGTCGTATTCTGCTCTTTTTTGTTCTGTTTTGTTATGTTCTGTTTTGTTTTGCTGTTTTGTTCCGTTGTGTTTTGCTGTTTTTTTCCGTTGTGTTCTGTTTTGTTCCATTGTGTTCTGTTTTGTCCTGTTCCGTTGGGTTCTGTTTCGTTCTGTTCTGTTGTGTTCTGTTTTGTTCTGTTCCATTGTACTTTGTGTTGTTATATTCTGTTCTAATTTACTCTGTTCGAATCTTTTGGTCTGCGTAGGTGAGCTCGCAGTTAAACATTCAGTGAATAATAATAATAATGAGAGGTGTTGATACAATCAACATCAAGTACTCAGTGAATTGTGATGAAAAGTTTAGAAGTTCGCAAGTTTCACTTCAACGAGGCTTCTCGAAAAGTTACTCACCAGTAGTGAAAGAAGAAATGCTTGAGCAACGGTGTAATTGTCTCTCCATTCAGGTTTTATTATACGTCACCAACTTTTAGGTAGCAGGAAAATTCTCTACTTCACCGACCTAACAGGTTCTATTGCAGTTCGTTGATTTTAGGCAGTTTTTGTGAAGTATTTTCCGCTCGCGGTATTTTTCTAGTATGTCTTGTTCCAAATACAATACTTGTCGTGATGGCAACGTCCATGTTATTCGAATCTAAAGTTAGCCAAACCGTTGAGAATACAAAGTTAGCTAAACTCATGAAAATCCAAAGTTAGTCAAATTCTTCAGAATTCAAAGTTAACGAAACTGTTGAAAGCCGTTCCGAGATAACTTCGTTAAAAGCCAATCGAGCTGTACAAATTTGAAATAAGGTTGAATGTTAATTAATGACTTCTTCTGCCATCCCAATCATTTAAAAGTCTAATTCGAAGCTTCATGACATTTGGTAGAGATTATTTCTATTTGACATTCGTACGGGCCATATCGTTTTCAAACTGGTCGCTCTTCGGTGCTGCTATAGCGTGAGGTTAGGTGAGGTTACTAATGAATATTACTCATTCCCTTACATTTAATTTAGAGATAAACACGTAATTTGTACGTCTCAAACTGCACCTGGGTAGGCGATATATGGCAGCAGACCTCACGCTATAGCACCACCCGCTCTTCAGTTGCAGTTGAGAGATCCGACCTTCAAGGTTAAGGCTGTTCTGTGTGGGTAAAATTTTTTTTCTTGAATAATGACTTCTCTCATTCCTTTTTCCATTGTCATTTTCTATTTAGAAACCTGTTAGTTCTTTAAAAAAATGTCTAAATTTAAGCTTTAGTTTTGACTCTTGCTTCTATTATTGCTCGTGGATTCAACTTGAGCTTTAAAACCGTGTATTGTCCTATATCTGATGACTTAAATCAGATTTACAAGTTCTGAGAGCTTCGTACGTAGTGTTGGAGTTCAGAGTATCGTACAATCTTCGTGCTTTAGTTGCCTACCAACCGCGTCCAGCCACTCCCCAACCAGTCAGTTGCTGAGTCCTCAATTTTTTTGCGCATTTTTGGATCCCAAAAAACTACTTAAACGACGAGAATGCAGCTCATTGTCCACCTAGTTGACTTTCGAGCGAGATTCGCCGCGAGGCTTGCCCAGAGAATTATTGAAATATAATTTCTATTAATAATAATAATAGTAGTGATAAAATAGCTATAACCAGATAATAATAATAATAATAATAATAATAAATAATTATAATACTTGAATTAATAATTCAATCAATACTTTAGTTTTTAATTGAATTATTGTAACTCAGTTAAGACGACTAAGCGTCTGCAGTCCGCTGCTCGAGAACTAGACACAATACTTGAGGAAGTAAAAGGGTAGAAGTGTGAGAAATACTGAGGAGCTTTGTACGCAGTTGGATCAGTGTTACACCCCAAGTTATGGTTATATTTGGACATGAATTTGGTACAAGTACTCTATTGATCGGGTCAATTGATAGTAAGATTACAATTTCAACTCGGGCGTTATAGTTAAGAATTAAATTTAGCTTTATTTTGTTACCGATTGAAAAAGCGGAATGCAAAAATAAAGACGTTCTAGATTTGTTTATGCTTAAAATATCGAGTGTATGTGAGGTGGCGGCTAAATTAACTTCACCTTCTTCTGCAGTGCGTGAGCTCATATTTGCATTCTATCCGGAAACTCGAACACGAGTCGCATAAGAATACACGTCAATATATCATTCTTGTTAGCTGATGCCAGGGCACTGCAGGCCAAAAAAGTTGCTTCTCTTCTGGTCACGTCAACACTTGACTTCAAGTTTTGCATTTCCTCCTACGACTCGAGTGTAACGCCTAGAGTGTACGAGTAACGACTGGAGTGTTCGAGTAACGACTGGAGTGTACAAGTAACGACTGGAGTGTACAAGCAACGACTGGAGTGTACAAGTAACGACTGGAGTGTACAAGTAATGACTGGAGTGTACAAGT
>JACJUY010005589.1:32606-58529 GCA_014220935.1 Platorchestia sp. MABIK | reverse complement strand
TAGCACATAGATCATCTAGCACATAGGTCACCTAGCGCATGGGTTGCCTAGCTCATTTGTCACCAAGCACATAGGTCACCTAGCACATAGGTCACCTAGCACATAGGTCACCTTGCACATAGGTCACCTAGCACATAGGTCACCTAGCACATAGATCATCTAGCATATAGGTCACCTAACACATAAGTCACCTAGCACATGGGTCACCTAGCACATGGGTCACCTAGCACATGGGTCACCTAGCACCTAAGTCACGGAGAGCCCAACCTCTCGCTCTCAAGCGTCTCGTGGAAACAAGCTCGCCCAACATTACAAGCATTCTTCGAGTGCCGCGAGCCTCCCTGTACACCAGTGGTTTTTAACCTGGAAGCCGCGAGCCTCCTCAACAAAGCCTGATTTTTCCCAATAAAGTTTTTAACAAAAGTGTGAACTTTCAGGGTTGAATATGTTTGAAGAACTATTCAAAACCTTCTTTGTAGTGAGCTCTTATTTACCAGTCCAGTCCATCAGCACACAATTTCCCCTGACAATTCTGGAGGGGGCGTGGGAGTAAAAAGGTTGAGAACCGCTGCTCTACACGCCTGTACTGCCAACACCACGCCAGCCCTCACAGGCAGACTTGAGGCTCAAGGGGGGAGATCTGGCTGAGCTGGTCAGTGTGTGCTAGGTTATTTGGTGAGTATAAGACTCGCAACACTTTGTCAGCTGCACGTGAAACTGAAGTCTAATATTCAACTCAAATTCGAAGTCCCTTGTGGTAAGCAGGGGTGAAAATAGCAAACATTAACTGGATCATGCCCTCGTTTAATTTTGATTAAGTATTTATGGAAACTGAGTTCGTGACTGCTGGTGTGTCGGCAGCATGATGAAAACTGCCTCAATGACTACCAGCGGCTCACGTCGCTGTCAGTGTTAATGAACATAGCGAAGGTTATGTTTAACACGTTAACTGCGATGGGTTAAACTGAAGTTCAATATTCAATTCAAATTTAAAGGCAATTGTGGTAATCAAATTTGAAAATAGCAAACATTAACTGGATCGGGCCTTAACTTAGCTTTCATTGAGTATTAATGAAAAATCAATTAGTGACTGCAGGTCCGTCAGCAGCACTAAGAAAATCACCTAAGTGACCACCGGTGGGTCCCTTCGGAGGGAATGTGTTGACTATGTATAGCTGAACCCAAGACAGTGAGTTACAGCTCGGTCCTCAGTGCAGATTAGATTATAAGTTAGTTTAAGCCTCCCTAACCGTTAAAAAAAGAGCGGATCGAAGAGAGGAAGGAGGACGACACCATTTAGTATGGAATTAAGGGAACGCAGCATCAACGTACAAGGTGCATAAAAACAATGAGCTAAGAAAGAAGTTCATGAAACAAGATAAAAGTTGAAGAAGAAAGTAGTAGGTGCTGAAAAACGGGACAGCAGTGAACCTAGAACAGATGGTCCGTAACAAAACAAAAAACCTATCCTATTTCAACAAAAAGAAGGCTTTCCTAACCTCTAGCTCGAGACCTCACATAATCCCCCTGGGAGTGCTAATTCAAGACTGTGAGCTACTGCTTCATCAAAGGCTGTAAGACTGTAAATTACAGCTCGATCCTTATTGAAAAGCCAAAACTATACTCATCGCCGTAAACTACAGCTGAATTCAAGGGAGTAGTACAGCTTGTTTGAAGATTTTCCTTTCCAGCCATGAACATCAAATGAAGCATGACAGGAAGCTTACTAATTCTCACGCATCGACGGAGGAGACAAATTTATTGCAGTTGGCCTAAAATCTGAACACTTTAACTACCTTGCCGCAGTCACCGAGACGCATAATCAAAGGCAGCAAACAACCAAGGCAATGATAGTCGAAGTTTTAATACCATGCAGGAAGTACAAATTCTGAACCCCGACACATTATGAAAGGCAGCAAACAACCAACATTTTGCTCGTCAATGTTTCAATACCGTGCAGCAGTCAACCGACGCACAACCGAAGGCAACAAACAGCCAATGGAAACGCAGTTTTCTTGGTGAATCAAACAATATAAACAATATTGAATTACGTGAGTAGGTTCCGATCCTCTATGCTTTCTATGAGATCCGCTGGCCTCCTCTTAGATCGTCGAAGTTGCAATACTAAGCAAGAAGTAAAAATACTGAACCCCGACGCAACCAAAGGCAGCAAACAACCAAGGCTTTACTCGCCGAAATTTTAATACCGTGCAGCAGCCACCATAACACATAACCAACAACAGCAAACAACCAAGGCTTCGGTCGCAGTTTCAAGAGCGGCAAGAGGAAATCCTGCGTAGAACATTACAGTCTGCGCAGTGAGACGCACACGCTGCTGTACGAGCGCTGCTGTACGTGCTTGAGGGCCTCTGCGAGCCAGGAAAACAGGCCAACTCTACTGCTGGAGTGCGCATCGTCAAGCTAAAGCCTCACAAAAATACGAGAGCTTCGTCGTCTGAAATTTATGGCGAAGTGAAAAATTTGTGTGAGCGCAAATTCTTGCTCATCGCCTGCAGTAGTTCAGTGCATGATTGAGGGATGACTGGGAAACTCCCATTCATGAAAACAGTAAATTGTCATATTAGTCATGTGATAACTGGAATTCTTTCACGTCACTGATTTTTTTTCGAGCACTTGAGCAGGTTGCCAAAGTTTAGCCAAAAGGCCTCTAAAGTTTACTCTATTCAATTTTTCAGAGTGCCCTCCTCTACATACAATGAGGAAATCTAAATTTTCGAGCACTTGAGCAAGTTGCCATAGTTCACCAGAGCAGCCACGATGCTAATGAGAGCAGAGAGGTAGCCAGCACACCGAAGATGCCAAGGAAGGTTTCTGTGCAGCCTGCATTTTCAAGTCATTTTTTTGCATGTGAGCCAGCGCCCTGCAAAAACAGGTCAGGAACTACTGAAGAGCCAGATGAGAACTTGTCGGGTCCGTGGGAGGGGTCTTTTAAAAGATACTCTACGTGAGAACCCTCCAACGCTGAAAGTGAACCTTAAAACAACGCTGCAGAACTGAAGACAAAATCTGAGACAGACAAGTAAGAAAGTGTGGTGAGATCATACGACACCACAAGGAGTTGTGTTATTTTAGAACACAACGCAAAAACACAACACAAAGTCTCAAGTCCGCTTTTTTACGTGAACTTTCTGTAAGTGCAGATTGTCCCATTCATACTTAGAAACCAAAGAAATCACATAA
Organism: Platorchestia sp. MABIK; assembly: GCA_014220935.1. Taxonomy (NCBI): domain Eukaryota; kingdom Metazoa; phylum Arthropoda; class Malacostraca; order Amphipoda; family Talitridae; genus Platorchestia; species Platorchestia sp. MABIK. The sequence continues at coordinate 55,328 of JACJUY010005589.1, read as the reverse complement.
ATATGATTTAATTACTTTTTTTTTAGGAATCGCGTTTTTTTCGAAAGGGCAAAGGGAAATCGTATTAGTATTGAAGTATTGTATTGAAGTATAGTATTAGTATCGCTCCTTAGTATTGAAGTAGCGATACGTACGTCAGTAATCCCATGGTTGTCCCAATGATGATCAGGACCCTCAAAAATTCAAATCATTTCGATATTTTAATCAAAAGATATTCTACAGTTCATTTGTGCCCATGTTGACCACTCTGAATGTCCATTCTAGAGCAATCAGTGTGGAGTTAAAGGAACGGGTAATTTAAGCACAACGTGTGTTCCCACACACGATTCCCTGGGCATAGAAGTATCAAGTAAGAAAAAAAGGGTTAATCACACTGCTGTCCTGCTGAAAAACAGGACAGGAGTGAATCGAAAAATGATGGTCCATATCAGAAACAAAAGTCCTATTCTGTTACAACCAGAGGAAGGTCTGTCTTACTTTGAGCTTAGGGCCTCATGTTTCCCCTTAGGAATACTAATTTCCATAAATATAAATAATAGTTGTGTCAATCGGACGTGGAAAGCGGAAAAATCCAAACTCAAAAGCATCAGAAAGACATAGGTCAACCACGCCAGTTAAACTCCGTTACTTGTGAACAATTTGCAGAAATGACCGGGTCTAGAAAATTCTCCTTTAGGAACTGAAGACATTTTCAGATGGACCAACTCAAAAAAGTCGAAAGAAAACCTAAAAAATTATGACAATCATCGGTGCGGCTTGCATTTTATTTTACCTGAGTACTGGTAACAAAACCACTGACATTCATTCGTTCACAATTTATCTGTAGCAAGAGAGTTACTTGAGTATGTGGAGCAGGTCCCTCATACTTCGTGTTCGTCTAAATGTAGTATGACATCAATACTTCAATCGAAGAGGCTTACGAACATTTTCAAGAATACTTGGAATAATTCTCACACAGTTTGTCTGGTTTTGTTATCGTCCCAGCATGGAATTCAAGTGGTTTTCCTCAACAGCAGAGCTGCTTTGCAGGCCTTGAGGTATACATAGATCGCAAAGCTCGACTCTATCGAAACTGAAGGTAGAAAATGCAAACGCTCGCTCATAGTTATTGGCGCTCCGTGCTGTTACGTGAGCTCGTGCAGTCTTGCACACGCTAGCGCATGTCAGCGACACAGAACGCGTAGCTCGATTGTACGCGAGTACTGAATTGACGCGTTAAGATATTGTAATGTGAATAAGCGCATGACGTCGTAGTGGATTCTTGGTTCTCTCAACTCCACGTGTCAAAGCGACGTGTGAACTGCACGTGTACCGGTTCATTACCTGCACACCGACACACATCCCCCGACGCACTTGCAAATGTCACATTAACTAGCGTGCTCAATCCTGAATGCTGATTAGCTTCATGGATTTGGTATTTAATATTCTACAATGGACACACCACTTGATATTCAAGAGCATGCATAATATCCAACATCTAAAGAAACTACGGTATTTAATTCTCTACCAGAGGCCAACAATTCAATATCCAAGTGAAGGTATAACTTGCAACATCCTAACAGACGATGGCATTTACTACCCTAGCAGGGGCACGCGATTTAATATTCAGGTGGGGGTAGGAGCAAATGAAGCATGAGAAGGGTTCAGCATCTCAGGCTCGAGTGGTGCCGGTTTTTACGTTAGTTTACGGTGCAGGTAATCATAATTAGACCCGCAGTCATGCCTGCACGAACCGCTGCCGGCAAATCGGCCTGCGCAATTCAGAGGGCACTCGGATGCGGCGTGCGTATCCGGAGTGTACGAAAGCACGCAAACGCTGCACGAAAGGATGCGCGAAAGGATGCATGAATTATTATTATTATTATATAAGAAACTTTTAGCCTCCCTTAACTACGACAAAGATGCGGCGAAGAAGGTCCAAGAGAGGAAAGAGGAAGGCACCATTTAGTATGGAGTTGAGGGAACGTGGAATCTATGCACAAGGTGCACAGAAACAGTAAGCTAAGAAAGAAGTTCATGAAACAAGAAAAAGTTGAAGAAGAAAGTAGTAGGTGCTAAAAACAGGACAGCAGTGAACCGAAAAAAGATGGTCCGTGACAAAACAAAACCTATTCTATTTCAACAAAAAGGAAGCCCACCTAACGTTTAGCTCGGGCCCTCGCATAATCCCCCTGTGAGCGCCAATTCCCATAGATACAATAGTTGTATCCCCTGAAGGGAAGGACGCATGAAAAACACGAGACGTGTTAACGCGTTGGCTACGGAGTGGGACAAATGTGTACCACTAGGTAAATTGTTCATATACGCAACAATGTAAATGTATAGAATTTTAAACCATTTCGCGACCTCTTTTTGAAGGAATTTCATCATACGATGAAAATGTTATCGAGCACTTACATTTTGTACATTTCTTTCAAAGGGTGGAAACTTATTCGAGCAGGTAAGTCGATTTTACCGGTCTGTTTTTACAACCTAACCAAATCAACTTTACGACCCGCGCAATCGTAGTCAACGCGTTAACTGCGATACGTTAAACTGAAGTCCAGTATCCAACTCGAATTCCAAGTCAAAAGTGATTTGAAAGTTTATCAATAACAAATGTTAATCGGATCCATGAAATGACATTGATTTAAAAAAGATGGTTAAAATTTTCAGAAAATCTAAGCACTACGAAAATCTAAGCACGACCCACTGATGGGTCGCTTCGCAAGCAACGCGTTCATTGGACCCGCTCGCCGCGCATGCGTCAGAAGTTAGGAACTGTGTACAAAATTGCGAGATTAAAGTTATTTCTTCCGAGTGGAAAGTCGCGCTCGAAGAGATCACGTTTTCAGAGATTATTGAAGCAGTTGTTACGTTTGATAAGATGCATTGGTTCCTGGTAGTTAATTCATATTCTATTCAAAACTTTGACCGTAACGTGAGCCACCGGTGGCCACAGAGGGAATTTTTATAATGCTGCTCACCGATCAGTAATCACAAACTCAATTTTTATAAATACTCAATTGAAGCTAAGTAAAGGTGTGATTTTTGCTATTTTCGAAATTTCTTAGAACAGTTAACTTTAAATTTGAGTTTGATTTTGAACATCAGTTGAACCAATTGCGGTCAAAGTGTTTATCGCATAATTAACAATAATAAACAAGTAGACAACCAATAAAAAGCCGCCTATTGTCAAGGCGAGACAAAACTAAAATTAGCATCGTACTCGAATATTTCCCTTTTTCAACTATTGATAAAAATACATATCAAGAGTTCGAAACTAAACATCAAAAAGGCAAAAAGTCCTCGTGATTACCGGACTCAAAGATGAACTCATATTCATTATTCGCTCATACCTGCAAGGCAATAGCGCTGCACTGACAAACGTGTGGTCCATAACATGTGGTTAGAATTACGTCACCAAAAATTACGCGAAAAATTTCATCAATGTACGACATTATATTGACATTGCGGTACAATTTTGTAAAAAATTCATCGATAAATACTGCAACATCAACATAACGGTACAATTTTGTCAGAAGTTCATCCATTCACACACCACTACATCAACATAGCAGTACAATTTTGACAAGTTCATTCTTTCACACACCACTACATCAACATAGCGGTACAATTTTGTAGGAAATTTATCGATACACACACCGCTATATCAACATAGCGGTACAATTTTGTCAGAAGTTCATCCATTCACACACCACTACATCAACATAGCAGTACAATTTTGACAAGTTCATTCTTTCACACACCACTACATCAACATAGCGGTACAATTTTGTAGGAAGTTCATCGATACACAGACTGCTATATCAACATAGCGGTACAATTTTGTCAGAAGTTTATCGATACACACACCGCTACATCAACATAGCGGTACAATTTTGTAAAAACTTCATCGATACACTCACCGCTAAATCAACATAGCGTTACAATTTTGTAGGAAGTTCATCGATACACACACCACTATATCAACATAGCGGTACAATTTTAATTCCAATCAAGCCACGCGTGAAGGAAGTCATTTCGGAGTTGTTCACGGTGCCCTGGAGGAACGCTTTTAAAGCCAACACCAGCTGGAAGAGACTGTCTCACGCACTCGAGCTCATAAGACCGATAACAAGACACGCTTTTTTGGACGATGGGAACGCGGTGAAACTGCGAGTAACAACTGGGTCACAAGAACCATACCCATTTGTGTAACTGGGTAAATTCTACGGAGAGCAGATCTACCTTGGCAATACAGCATCTAAGCAGTCGGTGGGTGGGTGCTGCATATCTACAGGCTTTCCTTGAGAACATAGAGGTCACACGAAAGTTGGGTCCGACGGCTACACACAGCACTCGTTAGTTTCATGGAGAACAAAGACCTGCGAGAATAATTAACTAACAATGATGAGATTAGATACTATCAAGGACATTGGCATCAATGGCCTCAGAAACATGAGTTTAGCTGCGAATTAGACGTGGTTGTTTCGAATGACAGACTCTCCATCTGGAGATGCTCTGTGCGTTACAACGGTCTCTTTCCCATCGATCAAAAACCAAAAAAAAACAAATAACTACATAACTTCTCAATCATAACTTATTATGGTTGAGAACATAACTTATTTCCCAAATCATGTAGTCAGCTACTGCGTTTATTCAATTCTACAAGGTTTGCTGACGACGATGTCCTACCGATCGAGAGTAGCTCGTGAAGCAGTGTACTCTGGTGAGCTAAAACAAACACACGCAGCTCGATTTAAGCAAAGACGCGAGTGCGACAAGCGTACGAATATCCAAAGATGCGTGTGCGACAAGCATATGAAAGAGCAAAGACTCGAGCAGTACACGCACACGAGTAAACAAAGACTCGAGTGGCAAACGCATAAGCTGAGACTCGAGGAGTAGCAAACTCATAAGCTGAGCCTTGAAGAGTGGCAAACGCATTAGCCGGAACTGGAGGAGTGGCACGCATAAACCGAGACTCGAGGAGTGACAAACGCATAAGCCGAGACTCGAGGAGTGGCAAACTCATAAGTCGAGACTCGAGGAGTGGCAAACGCATAAGCCGAGACTCGAGGAGTGGCAAACGCATAAGCCGAGACTCGAGGAGTGGTCAACGCATACGAATAACCAAAGACCCGAGCAGTGCACACACGGGAGTAAGCAAAGACTCATACGCCATGGGCAAACCAAAGGCCGACGCAACATGGGCCTACTTACAAAGCGAGTTTGGCGCAGGCAAATAAGCGAACAAGGAAGGCGCGCGTTGCTGTGAGGTGCCGCGGCTACGGCAAGCCAGGGCGCGTAGACGTCAAGTGCCTTAAATTTGGCTGTAGGCCAGCAACAGTTGGAGCGTTCTTGGAGCGCGGCACTCGCTTAACAGCCCTGAACTTGTCTGACCTCAGGCTTAACCCCCCCCCCCCAAACGTGGGGGTATATTACCTTCCCTCTTAAATGAAGGAGGGGAGTGTTACCCCTTTTTTACATGGGGGCATGAGGGGAGGGGGATATAACCCCCTTTAAANNNNATTACCCCCTCTTAACATGGGGGATATTACTCCTCTTAATATGGGGGAATATTACCCCTCTTTACATGGGGGGGCGTTACCCCCCTCTCAAGTCCCCCTGACACACAACCCCCGCAGTCAAAACGCCCCCCACGTCCACCCCCCATGGGTGCTCTCCCCAGCGCGTAGCGCGCTAAATGCGAAGTGTATACTGTGCGGCGCGTAGATTTGAAGGGTGTATGTAGATAGATGTGCGGCGCGTAGATTTGAAGGGTGTATGTAGATAGATGTGCGGCGCGTAGATTTGAAGGGTGTATGTAGATAGATGTGCAGCGCGTAGATTTGAAGCGTGTATGTAGGTAGATGTGCGGCGCGTAGATTTGAAGCGTGTATGTAGATAGATGTGCATCGTGTAGATTTGAAGAGTGTAGGTAGATGTACAGCGTGTAGATTTGAAGAGTGTAGATAGATGTACAGCGTGTAGATTTGAAGAGTATATGTAGATGTGCAGCGTGTAGATTTGAAGAGTGTATGTAGATAGATGTACAGCGTGTAGATTTGAAGAGTGCAGGTAGATGTACAGCGTGTAGATTTGAAGAGTGTATGTAGATAGATGTACAGCGTGTAGATTTGAAGAGTGCAGGTAGATGTACAGCGTGTAGATTTGAAGAGTGTATGTAGATGTGCAGCGTGTAGATTTGAAGGGTGTATGTAGATAGATGTGCATCGTGTAGATTTGAAGGGTGTAGGTAGATGTGCATCGTGTAGATTTGAAGAATGTAGATAGATGTACAGCGTGTAGATTTGAAGAGTGTATGTAGATGTGCAGCGTGTAGATTTGAAGAGTGTATGTAGATAGATGTACAGCGTGTAGATTTGAAGAGTGCAGGTAGATGTCCAGCGTGTAGATTTGAAGAGTGTATGTAGATGTGCAGCGTGTAGATTTGAAGGGTGTATGTAGATAGATGTGCATCGTGTAGATTTGAAGGGTGTAGGTAGATAGATGTGCATCGTGTAGATTTGAAGAGTGTAGATAGATGTACAGCGTGTAGATTTGAAGAGTGTAGATAGATGTACAGCGTGTAGATTTGAAGAGTGTATGTAGATGTGCAGCGTGTAGATTTGAAGGGTGTATGTAGATAGATGTGCAGCGTGTAGATTTGAAGCGTGAAGGTAGATGTGCAGCGTGTAGGTGGGTGTGCAGCGTGTAGGTGGGTGTGCAGGTTCTTGGCTTAAAAAAGATCAATTTTGGGAACATAAATTTCCGTATCAAGAAATAAGTAAGAAGATATTAAACAGAAGTAAAAGAAGTTCGATGACACTAACACATTCAATCACTTATTACGTATTCAATCACGTATTCAATTATTGAATGATTGATTATAAGAAATTTTTAGTCTCCCCTTGCCACAACAAAGATTTTCAAAGAGAGGAAGGATGAAGGCACCATTTAGTATAGGGAACGCGGAATCTACGCACAAGGTGCATAAAAACAGTAAGGTAAGAAAGAAGATCATGAAACAAGAAAAAGTTCAAAAAGAAAGTAGTAGGTGCTGAAAAACAGGACAGCAGTGAACCGAAAAAAGGCGTCTTTAACAAAACAAAAAACCTAGTCTATTTTAAAAAACAAAATTTTTCTTCCAACCAAAAGAAGACCTTCCTAGCTCTCAGCTCGGGATCTCACAGTTCTTCTTTGGGAGTGCTAATTCCCATCTGTACTATAATAAGATGGGTGTCCGTCTGTCGGAAGCCAGCCTGCAGTGTGTGACGAGCGTATCTGTGATACAAGGTTTATCTACTCCACAATTTCCAGTGTATTAATCCATCAGATTCGAGTAAAATTAATATCACGTGAATTCGTAGGAAACTCGCAGGACGCGTGAAAATTCCATGGTCAATGCCATCGTTAAGCTAGGTGGACCCGTGAAAAAAATTCGGTCAACATTACCTTATCAATTCTAACCGAACCGATCCCGATAATATGTCACACATAAAAAAACGTGGACCCGCAAGAAAATTCGGTCAACATTACCTAATAAATTATGACATATTATATTCTAGTCTAACCAATCCTGATAAAATGTGAACATATCAATGCATGTGGAGGCGATCTTTCCATGAATTTAACACTCAGGAATTCAGTATCCATGATACCGCAAACTCGGATGAAAGCGTAACGGACGGACTAAGGGAGGGACAAGCAGAATATTATATGGATAGGAACGTGTGTCATGTGATTTGTCGAGCATTATCATACATTTTTGACAGGCCGTGTGCGCTCGGCCTCAACTCCCGAGTGATTGATTTTCTTTTTATTTCTTACGGCCTTTCTTTCATTTCGGGTTCTTTCTTATTTCAAATAAAGAAGTTGGACTAGTAGATACAATAGTTGTATCCTCGTGAGTGGGGGAAAAGCAGTGATTTCAATTGATGGATTTACGAGCGTCGGCGGAACTACACGGCCCAAATCTCGCCTCACAACAGCCGCGGTTTGCACACCGTGCCGAGAACGGAACACAAAACGCCATAATAAGATCTGATTTTGCCGCAATCACCCCTTGCCGCCTAAATTATTGCCATTTATGTAATTGTACGCAATTTTTAGCGCTGCTACGGTCGAGACGATCCAAGTCTGGCAGAGACTTGGAAAGATACGGTTGAGACGAGGCACAATTTGAACGAGACGAAACAGTGACTTGTCGAGACGGGAAAAGTTCTGGCCGACACAAGGCAGAATCTGTTAGAGACTACGTGTGTGGCTAATTTTTACGTCACAATATCGTAAAAGGTAAAATCCTTTACAAAGAAAACACAAGCCGACCAATGGGTGTTGCTGGCACCGTCTGCTACGGCTGGCAGAGTCCGTAACGTGGCGCACAGAGAGCGGAATAAGATCATTGGATTGTTTAAGCCTCCCTATCCGCAACAAATGCGATCCAAAGAGAGGAAGAAGGAAGGCATTCTTTGGTATGGAGTTAAATGGAACGCAGAATTTATGCAGAAAGGGCATAGAAACAGTAAGTTGAGCAAGAAGTTCTTGAAATAAGATAAAAGTTGAAGAAGAAAGTAGTAGGTGCTGAAAAACACGACAGCAGTGAACCGAAAAAAGATGGTTCTTAACACAACAACAAAAAAAACATTTTATTTCAACAAAAAGAAGGCCTACCAAACTCTAGGCTCGGGCCCTCATATTTTCCCCTGGGAGCGCTAATTCCCATAGATACAATAGTTGTATCCCCTGAGGGGAGAATAGAGAAGAATGATTTTTAGGTGAAGGCACGTTGCTTTCGACCGAGAGTACATGTACCCCTAAGGGGAAATTTGGTTATCTGAAGGAGTACATTTAATGGATTTTAAAAAAAACACATTTAAAAAATTTGGGAGAAGAATGATAACTCGGCCTGCTTTAGAAATGACGAGTGTATAAAACAGGGATCTTCAATTTTAATCTAACCTTGTACCCCTTAAGTATTTTGACAGATGGGAACGTCCCCCTATTTGAAAAAAATATATTCAGTGAGACATACACATAAATATTTGAAACTGAATGCAATAATTTTTCAATTCTTTTGTCAACATTAAATGTGCCCTTCACATAACCAAATGAACCCTTAAAGGGTACAGGTACCGTTAGGGGTACATGTACCCTCGGTCTAAAGCAACCTGCCATTATCTGAAATGGAATTACGACAGTCATCAACAACATCGAAGAATAACATGAATACAATACCGATACTTCAGAACCCTACAATTCAGCGAAATCAATAAATTCTGTCTGCGTCAATAATAATATTGGACGCGTCAATAATATTGGACGCGTCAATAATATTGGACGAGCCAATATTATTGGACGCACCAATAATATTTGACGCGTCAATAATACTGGAGGGGTCAGTAATTATATTGGAAGAGATTGTAATTTTGAACCACATTATCACGCCTTTGGATAATATATCATACGGGAAACGGTACAAAATATCCACGTGTGATTACGTTGCTTTGAGAGCATTGGAAATCTCGTTTGGAGAAGAATGAAGAACTGCAGTCACGCGCATCATCAGGCTAAAATGAACGGATAGAATTGTAATGTTCAGAATTGCAATTGAAATGACTTTTTGTTTTTTAGTTTGTAAAGTTATTTCAAGCCTTCTTTACCACAACAGCGGTGTTCCTAAGAGAAGAGAGATGAAGGCACCATTTAGCAAGGAGTTGAGGAAACTAGGAATCTGCGCACAAGATATGACCCAACTTCGTGCGCATCCAAACAGAATAGTTGGGAAAGTTCCAGGAAAAGATTTTAGTAAAAGATAGGAATGGGAGCTGAAAAGAAGACTGTTGTGAACCAAAATATTTGGTCCATGACGAAACTAAAAACCTATTTTATTGCAAAAAAAGAAAACCTATCGAATCTCCAGCTCGGTATCTCACATCTTCCCCCGAGCCACATAAATTCTCACACATAAGATAGTTCTGTCTTTCTGAAGGGGATTCATTCACGAAGGAGGATTTGTTCACAAAGATGGGGGTATGTTCACAAATTATTATATAAGAAAGTTTTAGCGTCCCTTAACCACGATAAAGATGTTCACAAAGATGATGCACCATTTAGTCTGGAGCTGAGGGAACCTGGAATCTATGCACAAGATGCACAGAAACAGTAAGCTAAGAAAGAAGTTCATGAAACAAGAAAAAGTTGAAGAAAGTAGTAGGTGCTGAAAAACAGGACAGCAGTTAACCGAAAAAAGATGGTCCGTAACAAAACAAAACCTATTCTATTTCAACAAAAAGGAAGCCTACCTAACGCTTAGCTCGGGCCCCCACATAGTCCCCCTGGGAGAGCCAATTCCCATGGATACAACAGTTTTATCCCCCTGAGGGGATATGTTCACGAAGAAGGAAGATTTGATCTATGCGGGGATTTGTTCAAGAAGAAAAGGGATTTGATGTATAATGGGGATTTGTTCACGAAGAAGGAGGATTTGTTCACGAAGAAGGAAGATTTGATTTATGAGATTTTTCACGAATTAAGAGAGGGGATTTGATCGATGAGAAGGATTGGACCACGATGATCCCTCCATCTCGAGCTACTCTCTCCTACAAAGTTGTTAGATGCACAGTAGACTCTATTATCCAATTCTCGTTTCAGAATTAAAACTCGCAAAATTGACGTAAGACTTCCTGAAGGCATTAAGGCACATTGGCGCACAACCAGTGACGGCTGCATCTTCACAATTGCTATAATCGTGAACCTGAGAATCGTGTTCCGGAAGAGCAAACTGACAGCTGCAGCTGGAGGAACAGAAACAAGGGGGCTGGTGAGGTCACTACTCTCAATCCATGACCTGAAAATAAAAAAATGAGCTCTTCATGAGCCATGATGGTCCTCATTAGTTAATTTGTTTGGGAACTTTTCCAGATAAGCCCCAGCACTAAAACAACACATAAGTTCACGCACTTGTAACTTTCGAAATAATGCATGCACCCATCGACTTCAAATTGTAGTTGAAACGAAAGATTAAAACATTCTTTCGTTTGAGAGTAATTTGAAGTCAATAGGTGCATTATTTCGAAAGTTACCAGTGGATGAACTTGTATGTTGCATTAGTGACGGGGCTTATCTGGAAAAGATCCTTTGTTTGTTTAGTCATTCATCTCACTTCTTTCAGCCTAAAATCAATTGATCATCGCATCAGGGATCCCGAGATCGCATTGTTTTCTTTTAGTGATAAAATTGCAGACTTTAAATCGACTTCAAAGCACCGACGGACAAAGGTTGTGCGGGAGTTGTCTTTCAAGAGCAGTCGTTGATTCGCCAGACCAACGCCAATGAAAACTTGCTTTGTCCTTGTTATAGAAAGAACGTTCTTTGAGCATATCTGATCAACGCTTAATCAGGTGACTACCAGATTATTGTTTTCAATACTTTCACATCATAAAATCAGCATTTGTCACAGTCATAAAATCACCAAAGTATTATTTCGAATGAATGTTAACGTAAATACTGCGTACAACATAGCATATTATATTCTTTCTACATAATGTACACGTCCCGTCAAAAAATTCGCGATTCAATAGTTTTCTTAAATAAATTTTCATGATGTGGATGACAAACAAATATATCCATCGCAATAGAACCTGTGATTAAAATATTCTCGTACTTGTGCTCTGGTGAAACTCGTATCACAGAGACGGTCACTAAGCATCCTTATGAGTGTTACAGAGAGACCGAAGCAGTGGACACCAAACATATACATAAATAAATAAACACACCATGATAATTATTAGGTAAGATAATCAAAAAGGATTTTAGTATTCTACAAGAATTAAGACTTTCTTACAATATTCAAAGATGAAATAGATCACACCTAAGATCAGCAAAGACAAAACAAAAATAATTTTTAAAGAATATCAACGTTGACCAACAGTGGCCACCTCCGTTGTTCCGTGTTATTACTTAGCTTACTCGCGTACCGTCAATGTTCACGCAGCACTTTTATTTAATTCGATAGAAAAAATAGATTCCGTCAGAATAAAACTGAAAAAGGATCTCCGAAGATTCAGGCGAGATCTCAGCTGGTGATCTAGAACACAGAAGTAGATGCCAGGCGTAGCATCAAACGAATGCACCGCATTCTTTCCTGGTTGTTCATTGATTGAAAAACACCGCGTAATACAATTATCACATAGTCGCGAAAAGTATGAAAGACAATTTCAACGTTCCCTAGCGCACACACCCTTCTCAAGTGTCGACCTAGCACACTGTATCAAGCATCGGCCTCTGCAAAAGCTACCCACCAATTATTAGGACACACAACAACACACGGCACATGGGTGCCGCAGGAGAACACAACACTTCATGACCCAAGAGCACCACATCCTCCCCCGCCCGCAACTTGGATAGCACTGAGCACCCGCATAGCTTCCGGCGCAGGTCACAGCAGGGATGCTGAAAACCTGGCACCAGAGATCTAGCGCTCTTTGCGCTGCTGCCCGAGTTAGGTTATTGTTTTAAACGCTAACGAAGCGTCCCCTAGCGTTCAACTTTGAACTTTATCACTGACAGCGAACATCAAGTGTCTGTTGCTCAGCACAGCAGAACGAGTGGGTTTGGGGCCCCCTAGCACGTGCATCAAAATGGAAGTAATTTGTTCTGTGGTGAATGATATTCCGAGAGATGAAAAGGTGAGGCGTAAGTTTTCTACTGGCACCACCAGCCAAGCCGTCAAGTCGCGGCGTTGGAATGCGCAAATTTTGATGGAAAACTGCAACACTGAAGTCAAAAGCTCCTCAGGTCAAACTCGAGCTGTGGTTTGAGAATAGCGTTTTCCAAATCGCTGTGTTGATCGAAAAACTCAGGAACATCTGTTCGACGGACATCTACATCAAAACTAAATCTCTTAAAACCCATGTTCGCTGTTAGGAAGACCTTGATTATTTAAAACAAATGAGTGCTCTACTTTTCAATCGTATAGACTTTCCAGGGCTATTCCGATTACGAGTAAAAAATTGTCCAATTTACTGTCTTGACTTGGGCGAAAAGAAATATGTCTACAAGGATCGATGGCTGTACCCGCGCTTCTTTCCACGGTGCGCGGATTTTGAAATTCTAAATATTTACGCTCACTTTAAATATTAGTAACAGATTTCCATGTAATTATTCAGTATTCCAGTTTTAGAAGACTTAGCCTAAACGCTGCAAATAGAAATCATTTACTCCGTAATGAACTCGTAGTTGAAATAGAAGTTACAGTGTAATTGAACTCCAAGATAAAACAGAGGTCAAAAAGTAACTTTATAGTTTTTACATATATCCATCAGCAGCTCTACGTCTAACGTTAGATTTCATTGAAGATTTAACTCCCTGATAAAAAGATAGATAAAATAGAGGATAAAATTAAATAGAGGATACAATATAATTCAACTGCAAGATAAAATAGAGGTTAAAGCAGCTATATATTAGCTGACCAGTTTAAACACAAATAATTTCAGTTAAGTCAGAGTTATAAAAGTTAAATCCAAGCTATCCTAACTTTTAGTTAACACTGACCGCAATAGGTAACGCTTAATTTCAATATTCAACTCAAATTTGATGTCAATTGTGGTAAGCAATTTTGAAAATTGCATAAATTAACAGGATCACGACTTTAAAAGATTTAATAAAGTATTAATGAAAACTGAGTTTGTGATTACTGGTCAGTCAGCAGCCAAAGATGGTCTGTAACAAGACAAAAAACCTATTCTATTTCAACCAAAGGTTCGGCCTACCTATATAACCTTTATTTTGGGACTCCACATTTTCCCACAGGCAGAGCTAATTCCCGTAGATCCAATATTTATATCCCCCTGAGGTGAACAAGGATTAATAAAAGTCAGTGCAAATTGCGGTCTACTGGATGACAGGCAGTCAGTAGCGGGATGTGTTCGATGAACCGAGCCTCGGCACCGCAATACCTGTTTAGAAAAGAATACATAGATCATTTTTCACGGCACGAGACGGCCTCTCGAGACATCATAACTGTCAGTCTCGTGGTTGAAGGATGAGTTGAAGCCCAGAAATTGTGTGGTCTGAGAGAAGCGCCTCCAAGAAAAATTTACTTTGCGGTCAGATGAAAATTGCAGCGCTGCCGGTGACCGCGCGCAGGCGTCGTGAACTTGGGTTTACGCGAACCTTCGTCTGGAGACTTTGTGGTCAAAGTGGATGTCAGATTCGTCCTTAATGATTCTAATTTTGATAAAATATAAAAATTTCGATGCGGAGCAATTTTTCGTGAAGTAAACTTCATGGACTTAATTAATTACTGGTGTCTTTGTGATCAAAGTTGATGCAAGCAGGACAACGAAATTCAAGGTCGAACTAAATTCAAAAATAATCAACTAAATTCAACAAGGCAAGACGCTCACCAGTCAGCCCGTAAGCCAAAACTCGATAGAATAAAGCCCAGTTCACACTGAGCTAGCAATACAGCATCTAGCAAGCTCGCACGAGCTATCTAGCTGATGGTCTGCGGGACTGGTAGGTAGGAATAGCACTATTACGAGCCGTTGCCTTCACACTGAACTCGTACGTTTTATCCAGCGTCCAGCATGCGAGGTGACAATGCTATTCCTACCTGCCAGTCTCGCAGACTATCTGCTAGATAGCTCATTCGAGCTTGCTAGACGTTGCTTTGCTGGCTCTGTGTGAAATGGGCCTTACTGTGGCAACATCGCCGTCAATTGGAGATCACTACCGAAGCAGCGTTGAAGTCTCCTTCTTTGCCAGCCTTTTCCCCGTCTCTGCCTCGTCTCGGCCAGACTCTGCCTCGTCTCGGCCAGACTCTGCCTCGTCTCGGTCAGACTCCGCCTCGTCTCGGTCAGACTCCGCCTCGTCTAGGTCAGACTCTGCCTCGTCTCGGTCAGACTCTGCCTCGTCTCTAGCGTGGCATTAACAATTAACAAACTATACCCTGTAAATAAATTTTACAATATCATTCTCACAATTTAAAAATGAGCGTACACTGTAACACGCACATCAACCCAAAATAAAACGGTAACTTCTATATTCTATACTCTCCATTAGATATATTTCCATTCTATATTCCATTAAATGAAGGTGCCAGGGATAACCGTCAGAAATAAAGTATAAAATAAGAACTAATCGCCAGCAGCAATTTTCGAAGCCAATTCCATCGTGCATCTAACCATGGGAGGTTGTAAAGATTTATCGTTTAATTCATCATGTATTTTTTAAACGAAACTTTCCGGCGGTTAAGCGAACTGCTGCATCTCGATACGAAGTGGGCAACCGACGCTATCACATGACCTTGATAGACGCTCAGCAGTAATTTGTGTGGCTGCTACACGCATCTTCTCAAGCCCCGTATTTGTGACACACGAACCTCAGCCGCCGTATTTGTGAAATAAGATTTTGCGCCGTATTTATGATACACGCGCCCGTATTTGTACAGCCGCCGTATTTGTGAAATGAGCGTTTGTGCCGTATTTATGATACACGCGCCCGTATTTGAACAGCCGCCGTATTTGTGAAATGAGCGTTTGTGCCGTATTTGTGATACACGCGCCCGTATTTATACAGCAGCCGTATATGTGAAATAAGAGTTTTCGCCGTATTTGTGATACACGCGCCCGTATTAATACAGCCGCCGTATTTGTGAAATGTGCATTTGTGTCGTATTTATGATGAACGCACCCGTATTTCTCCAGCCGCCGTATTCGTGAATGCGTATCTGCATTACATCAAGCGCCGTATTTATGATAAGTATAACTGAATTTTTTCACTCAACGTGAATATGATACACGGATTATTTCAACTTTGTATTTTAGATATGCGTGATTCTCCGATAATTTTATTAACGACATCCAGATTATTTCAAATATATTGATGACTACGGTACATCCTTAAGCATCATATTACGATAGAAATTCCTTTGACATAAAAGTACATTAAAAAATACTATGAGTTAGTTTAAGCCTCCCCAGCAGCAACAAGAGTGCTCCGACAAGAGAAAAAAGGAAGCATTATTTAGGATGAAATTAACGGAACGGGGAACTTATGCATAGTGTTTTTCCCCCACCATGTGCTTAGAAAGAAAATTGAAATAAGGCTATGAATAATGATAGAAGTTGAAGAAGCAATTAACAAGTGTTAAAAAATAAGCTGTGAACAGGAAAAAATCTCCAACAAAGCAAACTATTTCATTTCAACAAAAGATAACTTCCCAAACTTTCAGCTCAGGATCCCACTACCCAATGAGAGCACTAATTCACTAAGGTTTAATAGATATATTTCCTTATAATATGCTATTACAGTCGCATTACAGCCAATGCCAGAGAACCACTTCCTTCTCAATACGCATTTATGAACATTACGCAAAAACACGAGTCCTACCACCCCAAATTTAAAAAAACAGCAATCTCAACAAACATTTATCTTTACAGTTTGATCAAACCTTAATTTTTCATTTACTCTCCATCATCATTATCGAAAAACCGAATTCCTCTCGGCGCAATGCAGCTAATTGCTACATTTATTCACTTGCATGCAGCGCAGTTACGGAGATACCGAGCTGTGTCACATTGGTCGAGTGGTTACTAGCGCACTTTTCACGAAAAGAGTAACCGGTTCAAATCCTGGCAATGCCACCCGGTGATTCTCCCGTTGGGAAAAAGGAAATCTCAGAGAGGTTAAAGTTATAAGATATTTCATAAAACATTGCGCAAGATGATATGTACCAGGCTTCAATTGGAATAAAGAATATCCTTTGTGCCTCCGGGCCTCACCATAACAACGGACCAGACGAAATTCCTCAGAGCATTTCATAACCACACACCATGAACCCCCTCTCGCAACCGGCACTGTACCGGCCAGCGGAAGAGAATAATTAGCTAAACAGAGTTGTTTGTGTTTAGGATGGTTGTGTGTGCGGTATGAGTGTGCGGCACCTGGTTGTGTGCAGCATGATTGTGTGTCACGCTTAATTGCATGCGAGCAGGATCTTTTAAACGTTCCTGCTTGCACACATTCATTAAGGACGCAAAACGCAAATGCTTCCTATTGTCTAATTTGAGAATTGCTACACAAACTAAAGTTATTGAAATAATAATTATGATTCTTATTATGGGACTGAAATAATAATATTTTCATTTCGAAGATTAACTTCGCTTGAGGTGACATCATCCCTACCAATACGGGTCGCACTCACCAACACACCATAACGGGTCGCACGTACCTGCAAATAGAAAAAAAATGTTTTAAGCACAAGTCAAACATGTGAATTTTCAAGCGCTGCTTGAAATAAAGCCACACCGGCAAAAAATAAAATAAGATTCCTATATTCAAATCCGGAAAAAAATTCTCTTTAGTACGAAATTCCTATCCTTTGACACGCAAATTTGCTATAAAACAAAGCGCTATTGCATGCTAGCTTTTCATTGTCTTTCATATTGTTCAATTCTGATTATGTGACATGGTCTCAAAGCGTTCTTTTTGTCGTGGGAAGTTAATTTAGTTTCTCCAACCACTATACAGGTGTTTTATGGAGAGAAAAGTGTAAAATCACAGTTGGGTAAAAAGTTTTTCAGAACGGGGAATCTATGCACAAGGTGTGTTCCCACCAGAGACCCCCAGCACATAGAAACATAAGTTATGAGGAGCTGCAAAAAAAGACAAGGGAACTCAAAAAAGTGGTCCGTAACGAAACAGAAACATATTTTATTTCAACATAAGGAAAGCTTACATAAAATTCAACTTGGAAACGCCCACCTTCCTCTCGAGATAAAACGAACTCGAATGTCGATCAATCAAGCCAATTTTCTCTTAACTGAGCTAAAATTCCTCTTTCTCAAACAGATTTTACCTCACTGTAAAGCGAAGAAGTTGCGTGTTAAAGTTTAAAAATCTATGATGCAATTATATAAATATGCAATGTTATAAAGGTCTTTACCAGAGCTAAAAGAAAGAGTTCGTTTCTACTGGAGAACATTTGAACAAGACTCTCATTCTTCTGTTATTATTTTCACATAAGTCAATATAACGGCCAATTAAATCTTCTAAGTTGTAGCTATAATACGCCCACATCTCCTTTGTACGTTGAGGATTTAATTACCATAACAAAATACTCAAGAGAAGCTCTTGCTGAGAACATTTCGATCTTGCACCACCTTACGCTCTGTGTGTCCACAATAGAGAAGCACTTCTATTCTTTTAACTAGAGAGAATTATCAGTCTTCTTTCAGCACTTCTATTGGAATTGCGTGGTAGAAATAATGATGACATTATTTAAAATGAACGTGTAATTTCCTGTATGTCTCTACGTACCATAGGATGCTGCTTGTTCGTGCGTTGCAAGCAGCACCGGATGAGCGTGAATTTAATAAAAATGAAAACAGACGAAAACTCGAAAGAAAATATAAGGCTACGTAGCCTATAAAAAATGATCCAAGAAGTATATCCCAGAATTTGAGATATTGTATAGCTTTAGTATATATCAAGCCGCTTTATCCTCCACAGCGTACGAAGACACTAAACGTTAATATGTTTCTCTACCTATGCTTTTAAATTCGTTTCGGCTCTGAAGCGATAATTACATAAAAGAGCGAAATTCAAGCAGCATAAAATTTCAATACCTAGGCACAGCCCACTAAGCTGGCAAAAAAGGCGAAAGAACCTCCATATACGAAGTGTGAAATGAGAAAAAAAAAACGACGACCCTTGTAAAGGATGTCGGCTACACGTTAGGAAAGAAGGAAAAATAAGCCCTCCCTAGCGACAAATCTGAGCTGATTAGGGAAAGAGGAATCTGTGCACAACAGACTCGTGCGAAAAACATTGCTGATATTATAGTGTAAATCCTAGGATTACCTTTCAGGAAAGATGGTGCAGCAAGATACACTTAATATTCTAAGAGAACAAAAACTTGCAGCAGCATCCACTAAGTCTAGCTCGTACAGATATTCTACACATCCCTAGTCAGCGCTAAATTTGCTTTGAGAAGCAACTCTCTCCAAGACAAGATGCATTGAAAGACAAGGATAATGAGTAGAAGAGGAAAGAGGAGAGAGAGAAGAAATAGAATAAAAATGCAATGTTAGAAACGATTTAATTATAAAAAAGTACACTCAGATGCGCCGTGTTGAAGACCTAGCCGTGCTTCTTAAAAAATAAAATCACGAAATGATTCATTCAAACCCATCAGTAAAGTACTCATCATTTTTCATTCCCAGTTGTATACACCTCAATTGAATTAAAACAGCAATTTTTATCACAAATACTACCTGCATTATTAACATCCTTCAGCAACAATCGAGACAAACACTCTGCCGAAAAACAATAGAATGTTCACTGAAATAGTCAAATTACACTTGACAGAAAATATCATTTGCTGTTAATTGACAGTATTATTTTGACCGGAGGATACAAAATAAGTTTCGAAGTTTTTTTAGTTGTGGAAGCTCATTGAGAAACTATATAAAAACCTCAGAAGCTTTTCGCTCCTTTTTTTGGGGTAATAGAAAATACGTTTTAATTAGTAACAAAAAGCCCATACAATAAAGCCAAATTATGAGGAAGAAGCTTAAATTTCACAACTTTGAATACACAGTTGTGAGCACGAAATGTAATGAACATACAAACTCATGCAGTCACTCCTCAAAAAAATATTTTCTACAACGCACAAGAGAAAAACTTTTTAAAGGCTAAACTTAACTAAATGACAAATCGATGATTCTTTTAGAATAAAAATTAATAGAATTAGTTTCAAGAAAAATTTAGGCTGATATTTTCAGAGAAAAACTTTAAATCAAGATTCTTTTAAAAAAGCATACACAAAAACGATTTTCTTATTTCGTACAGCTGTGACATGCTTTAAAGGGAAAGCATAAATTCACTCACGGAAAACACTCGAACGGATCATTTACTTGCTAAGAAATAGCTGCTAAAAATGTTAAGCAGCGATGTAAACCTTAAATGAATAATGGAAGATCAAACAAAAAGGTTGAGTTTGAAAATGATTTGCGTATCCCATGATAATGAAAACTTCCAAAATAACAAAGCGAACAGCGAGAAACATTATTATGGCGTAAATCAATTTTAAAATTATCATCAAACAGCAGAGACAGAATTCCAAACAAGTATTTATTTTCGATTTCAAAATAAAATTTCCAAAACAAGGAAATGGTTGTAGTTTTCAACATCTACACTTCTACAAACGCTAAGCACATGTCACCTAACTATTAAAACAAAAGACGCGTAATGATTAATAAACTCGTCTTTCAAATGGAAGGTTGCGTGCTCTTGCCTGCTGGTTCTTCCCATTATGAAAAGAAAGTTAGCCCCAAATTACCACAAAATTTAGATGAATGAAATGGGTGCCGGTCCATGAATGAAATAGGGGTGCCGGTTCATAAATGAAATAGGGGTGTCGGTTCATGAATGAAATAGAGGTGCCGGTTCATAAATTAAATAGAGGTGCCGGTTCCTGAAGGAAATGGGCGCCGGTTCATGAATAAAATGGGTGCCGGTTCATGAATAAAATAGGTGCCTGTTCATCCTGGACAACCGTCATTGAGTTCTGTCGTTGTTATAAAGCGTGTAAACTTTCGATGCAAGACATGACTTATCAAATTGATTGCAGCGAAGGCTGGAAAAGGTAGGTTATATATAAGTTAGTTTGAGCCCTTCTGACCACATTAAATGTCCCCAAGCAAGCAAAGAGGGTAGCCCCATTTAGGATAAAATTAAGGGAACGGAGAATCTATACTTGAACGTGTTCTCACTCAGGATTCCTCGTGGATTGAAACAGCGACATTGAAAAAAGTTTTTAGGAAACATTCTAAAAGTTGAAGAAGAAAGTAATAGATGAGAAAACAGAAAAAGCCGAACGGAAGAAAAAAAAAGGTCCGTAAGAAAAAAAAATAACTTTTCAATCTGTATCAACATAAAGTCGGCCTACATAACTTTCAGCTTTGGCCCTAAAATTTTACTATCAACGAGCACTAATTCCCATCGACGTCCAGTTGTATCCTAGTGAGGAGTGATTGGAGTGAAACAATTTCTTTAACTGGTCACCGAACAGCAAGCATGGGCCAATATACTCATCACCACACTTCAAGCAGTAACCAGTCAACTGGTCAGCAAACTACACTCACGATCCACTTAACTGGCTTTCAAATTTAAACCATATACTCGTACTAATCAACCATTTACTCGTACTAATCAACCATTTACTCGTACTAATCAACTGGCCTTCAAATTTCAACCATATGCCAATCAACTGTTCTTCAAGTCTCAAACATATACTCGTACTAATCAACTGATGTCTAAATTCTAACCACATGCTTATTCAAATTTCAGCCATATACTAATCAACTGATCTTCAAATTTCAACCATATCCTAGTCAACTGGCGTTCAAATCCTGACCATGCCCTAATCCCCTCTTCAAGTAAGGCTACAAATACCAGATGCATGAATTGCTGTCACCGTCGGAAGAGAATGCGGAAGTACGCAACTGTGATCGATCGAAAGTGTGTCACGCTGAGCAGGTGAGAGTGAGAGCGAATGGTGACGTAACATCATCAGGTTCGGAGCGCGTGTGATCTACGCTCACCCCATCGGGTCAATTAATTACCGAGAGATAATTGGAGATAATGGTGAGTGGTGACCGAGGTGAGGGTACCTGCTTGTAGCGTTGGGGCGCATCGTGTTGCGTTGTCATGACTGAGAAATGACTGAAATGACTGAGAAATGACTGAGAAATGGTTGAGAAATGGCTGATAAATGCCTGCAAAAATGACAGAAGTGCATGAGAAATGGATGAGAAATAACAAATGACTGAGAAATGCCTGAAAAATGACTGAGAAATAACTGTGAAATGGCTGTGAAATTACTAAAAAATGACTGAGAAATTACTGTACTAAATTACGGGGGAATGGCTGAGAAATAAACGGAGCTAAATAGAAAAATTTCATGAGCACAATTCTATAAAATAAGACATGACAGAGCAGCAAAATGTCTTTAATACCTATTTCGTTCAACGAAAAACACGAATTTGCTTAATGAAGAAACTATTATCGCATACATTGAAGTATTACCTTGTACAACAAAAAAAAACATTAGATCGCACGGCGATAAAAAAATAAAGTCATATAACGAAAATAGAATTAACTCGCGCGATGTAAAGCATGAATGAAATAATTAAATATATTCAAATTCCCGGGGCAAAAGATTCATCTATTTCAGCGGGGGGATTTGATATAATGAAAGAATCGTATTACATGGATGTATTTAAACATTTATGCGTATTAAAATTATTCTTGATTACATGTACTTAAGACGAAATGTTACCTTTCGGATCTTTAGTTTAGATTTGACTACCAGCATTAAAGAACAAGTTAGAACTGGGACTGAGATATGGGGGTCAGAGGCAGAGGCAGATTCAAGCGCAGAACGGCGACGGTAGCGGAGGTCAGAGAGGCAAGGCCGTGAGAACAACAGCTGAAGAAGCGACACAGACGACTTTTGTGCGACTGTGATGCCGTTCTTACCATCCACCATCCCGGCAGTTGGGGCTGCAAAGGATTCCCTTCCACCACCCCGGCAGTTGGGGCTGCGAAGTATTCCCTTCCACCACCCCGGCAGTTGGGGCTTCAAGTTATTCCCTTCCACCACCCCGGCAGTTGGGGCTTCAAGTTATTCCCTTCCACCACCCCGGCAGTTGGAGCTTCAAGTTATTT
>JACJUY010005589.1:12295-22410 GCA_014220935.1 Platorchestia sp. MABIK | reverse complement strand
AGCGTATTGGCAATGAGAGAATGACTCCTCAATGATTCCGTCATGAATGCAATTGACGTCGCTGCAAGCACTCGAGTAGAAAACTTGTGTAGGAGGCGTGCGAAAGCAGAGCTTTCAGTTCTGAAATGTTTTATAAAATACGGTGGATGGGAAACGTAAAGCTTGGTAAATAGGATGCTTAATGTAGGTAAATATGTAAATAGGGTCCTTGAAAAAGATCAATTTGTAAATAGGATACGTGAAACAGGAGACGTACCTATACAGGATACGGTGAGACTTATGAGTTTTTCGGTAAATAGGGTACGTAAAACTTGCGGAAGAGATGATGGAAGGCGAATATTTTTAGAACGTTTTCAGCATATTCTAACCTTAGACAACAATGGGTTTTAAATAAAGATAATCAATTGGATGATGTCAATTTTGGACCCCAAACATCTTGAGTATGGCGAAATGCTAAACGTCACAAAAAGTTTTCACTGAATCAGACTAAAATAGAAGAGAATCCGTTTTCAGTGACAATCAAATCTCTTACAACCTCGTACATCAAAAATGTCGCTAACACCACAATCGCTCAACATCTTGACCTCAATGTACTTTTCGTCTGAAATTTTTACAGAAAAAAATTAAGTAACATCAATGATAATTGATATTGTTTAATTATAATTACCTGCGAAATAAGAACCGGTTGAAACTTCTATCACAAATTTGCGACATCGCAACAACACGGACGGTATCAATGTAACCGATTACGCGAGGTTCTCCATTATTGTAAAATAGAACCATGATCGCTACATTTTTTCTCGGTAACCTGCAAATTTCAGTACGGAATTAAAACGTCGGGAATTTCACAAAAGACGTAATTTTGATGCCAAACAGCGCCATCATTTATTCACTAACGAGCTCAGCAGCAACAACAGAATGAGGCAAAACACAGATGATTCAGAAGGGGCTTTTAATTAGCATTCCTCCAGAGCGTTCGGCCTCGAATTAACAAGCTTGAGGTCAGAAGTCAATTAATTCCAAGTGAAGGTCAACCATGACACTTGAAGAGGCTGCTAAACACTTACAGTCGAGTTGTGAAGTCGCATCCACCTCCGGGTGTACGGAGATGTCTTCATCACCCATTAGTTGCCTTTAACATTATAAAAAATTAGCCGATGATCCGAGTCTGGCGTATGAAAACGACCCTGAATCTTAACGGCCACAAAAACTTGAGTGCAATCAAAGAATAAAATCCACAGAGCCGGATTTAGGTAACCAAGTGTTGCCCTCTACAAATACGAGGATTTTTATATAATAAATTGACTCAGGCAAGGCATTCGCATAATGTTGGAAATTAATTGCATATATGAAATGAACATAGAAAAAATGCTGTCGTACCAAAATAAAACTTTAAAAGAAAAATTTATTTTGATCAAGTTGACTTGCGTGAAAATTCACTACGGAACAAATATTTCCAGATCGTGAGCAGGTTGGAGTAATTATTGCTTTGCATTTATAAGGAACAAGCTACCCAAAATAGATGATATTAATTATTATCTGGATATTTTTCAGGCGGTGCGATGCACCAGCAGTTATCTTATATACTAATGGTTGAAATTGATGAACCAGATAGTATCTTACATACAGATGGTTAGAAATTGATGGGAATTGCCAGCTAGTATCTTATGCACAGATGGTTGGAAATTGATGATTTAGATAGAATCTTGCATACAGATGGTTTCCAATTAATGTGCCAGAGATATCTCATGCGAGTCACAAGAAATTGGTGAACGAGGATCTTATTTACTGATATTTGAAAACCAATAGATCAGCAGGTTTCCAAACCCTGAGCAACATCAATTACATTTTTTAACAATTAAAAACTTCCTAATTAAAACACTCAAAATAACTAACAACTTCACTCCAATGCGTGTTAAGGGCGCTTTTAATTCACGCTTCCATAAAAACGGCATGAAAGCAATTTAATGCGTTTTAAAATATTTACCTTGAACGAAAAAAGGCTTCTCTAATTTATGCAACACAAAATGCTTCAGTATTCTTCTTCATTTCTTTAATTTTGTAATTCCCAGCCAGTCCTCAATTCCCTCGGTTAAATTCCCGATTTGTATATGCTCATCCCGATGGCCTTCAGCATCCCGAGCCACGACCTTCGGCTCAAAATTGCAGTTCTATTGCCGATGAAGGTAAAATCTGCGATGAAGCGTTCCGATTTGGCTGTCAGTTAATCGTTGATTCAAAATGTTACTCTCGGTTTCAGTTAGTGGAATAGTTAGCGCAAAAATTTCGCTGCTACGTCTAAAGAAAAACTTTGTTAAGCTCATGAAAATGAAATGAGTTAGAGAAAAAATTCGTGAAGTTAAAACAAAATTCGTACGGCTAAAGAATGAAATCGCTTAGCTTAAAAGATTTTCGCCGCGTTGAAGAAAATATCGCTGAATTAACAAAAAATTTTATTCTGTCAAAAAAACAATTCCAACTTATCAGAAGCTCCCTTAAATTTGAAAAAAGTCCCATAAGGTTAATGATGAGTTTTTGCAAAACCATTAACCTAAGTAGGAGCGTATAATGCGATGATTGGCGATGATGACTAGTACTTCGAAAAAATCTAATTAATAATAACATGATTGTCCGATGACTGGTGAAGATGACCATAACTCCGGAAAAATCTGGATAATAGGGACTTTTTAAAGACAGAAATTAGTGAATGTTGACTTAATTGAGGTCTGATTAGTGCATTTACTGCAGGGTTGATTTATTAGCTCTTAAGTGGAGATTATAGTAATGGCAAGAACTACCAAATATTTTCTTGCTGTACTTTTGGCATACTCATACAACGAAAACATATTTCATCATCAAAGAAAAATGAAATATTTCAGAAACTTAATGTCGAAATCAATTCATTTATGTGAAAAAATCACACGCCTGCAATGTTATTGCTTCGTGATGAAATCAACTATTTTTTCCATATACAGGGTGTTGTGTAATTCGATGCACATCTTTTAACCATACACAGAAAAACTCTAAATAAAACAATTTTCATGAGTAACAAAAACCTGAAAGCTCTTCCTTTTTCGAGAAATGATACCCTGAAATAATTATAGATTCCCGAAGGAATAGGCTTACCATGCAGCCAACAAGTAAAATCTAACTTCTTGGGCAGGCTGTTGGCGCGCGCTTTAGCCTAATCCTACCGAAATCTAAAATTATTTCAGGGTATCATTTCTCGAAAACGAAAGAGTTTTGAGGTTTTTGACACTCCTGAAAATCGTTTTATGCAGCGTTTTTCTGTACATGGTTAAAATATGCTTTAGTTTATTAGTTAGTTTAAGCCTCCCTATCCGCAACAACTGCAATCCAAAGAGAGGAAGATAGAGAGCACCATTTAGTGAGTTAAGGGAACGCGGAATCTATGGAGAGAGGGCATAGAAACAGTAAGTTGAGAAAGAAGTTCATGCAACAAGATCAAAGTTGAAGAAGAAAGTAGTAGGTGCTAAAAAACAGGACAGCAGTGAACCGAACGAAAGAGGGTTCTTGACAGAACAAAAACATTTTATTTCAACAAAAAGGCCTACCTAACTCTGAGCTCGGGCCCGCACATTTTCCCCCTGGGAGCGCGAATTCCCATAGATACAATAGTTGTATCCCCCTGAGGGGGCTTTGGGCAGAGAGTTGAGTGATGCACTTCAGATTTGTTATTGTTATTTTCAGACTAACTAGTAGTAAGCTGTGAAAAAATCGTGCAGGTGTTGAGAACCTTCAGCCCGGCAGAAATATCCATGATTACGTAAGTACTTCTAAGCGGTAAATTAAATAATGGTAAAATACTTGAATTACTTTGCATTATGAACATTCTTAATTCTTAAAAGGATAGTGAGCATTTTGTGGCATTATTTGTTTGATCTCGTTGTCCTCAGACACACCTTGTAAATCTCCATACTTCTTAGTAACAGTTAACTCTTTCCTAAAATAACAATTTATTCATGTTTCATTCAATAACTTATTCATTTCATTGACCTTCGGTTAGAGTAGCTCGAAGTTTAGAACACTCAAGAAAAATAACTATAAGAAAGATCAAATACTTAAAACATTATTTCGAATAAAAACGCTTTTCACTTTCACATTATAGCTCTAACATGATGCCGTCATGTAGCGCTGTGTTCACTAGCAGCTACCAATACTTATTTCTGTCAAAACATCAATACATAAACCAACTTAAAAATTGGCGTAAACCAACGTACAAATACACATAAACCAACGTACAAATACACTTAAACCAACGTACAAATACACGTAAACCAACGTACAAATACGCGTTAACTAGCATAAAACAACGCGTTAACCACCATAAAAAACGCGTCAACCAACGTACAAATACACTTAAACCAACATACAAATACGCGTAAACCAACGTACAAGTACGCGTTAACTAGCATAAAATTACGCGTTAGCCACCATAAAAAAACGAGTTAACCAACGAACAAATACGCACAACCAATATTCAAACACGCAGAAAACCGGAATAGTCATCAAGACTGGCACCTAGCAGCAGCAGCACGTATCAGAGTGTGACGGGCGGATGGTGGCAGCGAGAGATGCCGCGTCTGCAACTCGGATAAAATGCATGCAGCGCACAGCGTCGCTGGCTGGACGCTCGGGTGGGCAACCCGGCCAGATTTGGAGACTTGATCCGCACGAATCTTCCCTCGTCCGCTGATATAATCTAGATTGCGTTTTCTTTACGATCTCTGGACACATTAGAGGAAAATGTTTTGTGACTTTTTTGACTTATTTTACGAGGACACATTAGAGGAAGAGGACACATTAGAGTTTGGACCTATTTTACGACTACTGGACACATCAGAGGTAGATGCTTTGCGATTTTTTGACCTATTTTTCGATTTCTAGCGACATTAGAGGTAGATGTTTGGACTTATTTTACGATTATTGGACACGTTGAGGAAAAAGTGTTGTGATTTTTTTAACCTGTTTTTCGATCTCTGAACACATTTGAGGTGCTTGGACCCTTATTACAATTACTAGAAACATTAGAGGTAGATGTTCTGCCATTTTTTTGATCAATTTTATGATCTCTAGACACACCAGGGGAAAATGTTTTGTAATTTTTTTACCCAATTCTACGATCTCTCGACATATTAGACCTAGATGTTTGGACCTATTTCACGATTACTGGAACAATTAGAGGTAGACATTTCTACCTATTTTACGATCTCTAGACACATTAGAGAGAGATGTTTGGACCTATTTTACGATAACTCAACACATTACATGTAGATTTTTAGACCCGTTCTTGTGATATATCAATGCCTGGAATCAGGAGATGTCGATTCCAGTGGGGGAGGATTTCTTAATTTTATTACGATTGTCATTGCAATTTCTCAAAAAACGCGAGATACACTCTGGTTCGGAGGGGGGTGCGGGTGGGGAGGGAGGTTAATTTTCTATTAATTTTCGACTTTTTTCAAAATTTAGTCTTTGAAAATATGGGCGCGTTTGTCTTCAGTGCAGTTGAGGTTGCGTGCACGTTCGACTCTACGTCCTGTTTAAAAATTCGTTCTAATTCGTGAATTTTACTCTCCTGAAAATTTACTGTGACTAAATGGATTTCTATGTGACCCTATGACTCTCAGAAATTTAAATCGTGTTTTGTTTACGAAATGGAAACCTAGACGGTGCAACAAGGTTTTGTTTGAAATAGGACCTTAATAATAAATGGGACGTTTCTAAGAATAGGATTTTTATAAAAACGGGCATTTCTCAAAGATGGGTCCTATATCAAAAATAGTACCTATATCAAAAATAGTACCTATATTAAAAATAGGACCTAGATCATAAATAGGACCTAGTAAGATTAAATGTAGGCCCGTTATCAAAATGGGCTTATATCACACTGGGACCTTTGTCATAAATAGAAAATTAATTGAAAAAATGACCATCAAAAATAAAACCATTTTCAAAATTTTACTAAACAAAAAAAGCTATTCTTTTGTAAACTTCCTTAGAAAAAATAATTTTCTAAGCAAAAATGCAAACTTCTTAAGTAGAAAAGCAAACATAATAAGCAAAAATGTGAGCTTGCTAAGAAAAATTTTGAAGCTTTTTAAAAACGCCAACTTGCTAAGCAACAATGAAAACTTGCTAAGCAAAAACGCCAACTTGCTAAGCAAAAACGCCAACTTTCTAAGCAAAAATGCAAACTTTCCCATCAAAGATGCAAACTTTCCCATCAAAGATGCAAACTTTCTCAGCAAAAAGGCCATTTTCCTAAGCAAAAACCCAAACTTTCTTAGCAAAAACGCTAACCTTCCCAGCAAAAATGCAAGCTCCTTTAGCAAAAAGTTTCTAAGGAAAAATACCAACTTTCCTCGTAAAAATGTGAACCGCGTCACGGTCGACGTATCACAAGCAGGACTGTTCCATCGCCACCAACATGGCGCCAGAGAAGAAGAGGTCGACCGGCCGGCCACGTAATGCTGGATTTAACGCACAGCCGAGGAAACAAGGTAGGGTCATTCCAAAGGGAGAAAATACACCTCTTCTTGTTTGGCTAGCCAATAGAAAGGCTTCATTTCAATGACGTCACCAAAACGCCATGTCGTTTGACCAATAGCGGAGCCAGATTTGAGGGTAGCACTGCTACCAGATGCAATATGAGCGCTGTTATTGGTTCGTTGCCGTGACGTCAGCAAAACCTCCCCGTCAACGAAAAAAAAAACTGGTTTAAACCTTCCTTGTTTCCTTTACCGTGATTTTAAGTGTGGCAGCGGCGCTTCAGCGACCATATGTCAGCTTGAAACAAGCAGCAGCGGCCGAAGTTGGCAAGTTATAGATCGGAAGTGGACGATTGAGGAGAGACCGGCGCTGTAAAGACGGGATCAGCGACTCCAAGCCGAGCGAGTTCAGGAATTCAGGCTGAATTTTGAGTGGGCGAGCTGTAGCTTGGATACTTAAGAGTATTTTACGGCGTCGTAGCGGTGGAGTAGGTAGCGAAGGTCCACTTTGAAGATTTTCCTTTGGAACGACGATGTGCGACTTGAAATACGTATGCTATCACGACGACAAACCCCTTGGAAAAAACTCGTTTTGCCACGACGACGTACCACTTGATAAACTCATACTGCCACGACGACGTACCTCTTAAAAAACTTATACTGCCACGACGACGTACCACTTAAAAAACTTATACTGCCACGACGACGTACCACTTAAAAAACTTATACTGCCACGACGACGTACCGCATAAAAACTAATATTGTCATGACGATGTACCATTTAAAAAACTCATTCTGTCACGACGACGTACCGATTAAAAAAACTTTTACTGTCCCTACGACGCACAGTTTAATAAAATTTGCACAGCCAGAACGACCTATCACTTGAAAAAACTCCGTCATCTGTACCTCTGTGATAATTTAAAACATGGAAAAAACAAGCTCGTACCTACCGGTCAAACGAGTGGCGATCGTAGTACGTTACTACAAAGCTTTCGTAGCTTTGAGAAAATATCTATGTGTTCATAAAACGTACATTTAGAGACTGTCAATCACCGCCAAATATTAGGACAAGGCAGCTGAAAAATTCTATGTTCAAAACTTTATGTTCATCAAATGAACATGTTTTCGTAGCATGTGGAATAGAACAACTGCTTCAGTGATACACTAGCCGAAAATCTACATACTTCTCTATACTCGCTCTTAATTAAACAAGATTTCACGATTCAAATAATCAACATTGACCAGTAACATCTACTCAAAAAACCGAGCATAGACGATGTGCTGGACCCAGGCACGTGCTGAGCAAATATCCACATCAATTACACCGCATGGTCACATCATACTATTTAAAACTCCATTTCAAAATTCATGATAATCAGGTAATAGTCCAGATTAAAATAAAATTCCTACAGCCAACTTCCGAACACGTGACTACTCACGTATTTGGTAGTTGACTGTCGTTTGCGTTGTTATAGTTGACTTTCATCGCGTGTCTGACCTTAATTAAGAGAGAATGTTTTATTTCTCTATTACATATTTACTATGATTTTGTAGGCATTTGACTGGCACAATGATTAACGCACAATTGAAGCAACGTGGCACTGTGTTTGGCATAGAAGATAACCAGAGAAATATGTGGCTATTCTCATATCATGCCCTCATGTCCTACCCCACGTGACTACTCACGTATTTGGTAGTTGACTCTTGATATTTCATTTTCATCAGAATTTTTACCTAATTATCAGGAGTATAACCTGATTATCAGGATAATGAAACACTTTTTTAGTACAGTGATAAGGATTTACAAGGATCAACCTAGAAAAAAATCTGCATCGTTTTAAAGATCCCAAGGAGCTGATAAATGCAACCAAGGCCGTGGGTAAGTAAGAAGACTTCGTGACCAACATGACGAACTCCGAGCTATTTGCGGTAAAAAAGTCCATTGTTCTTTCCTGCCCTCTGAATAATGTACTCACGGTCATATGTTTGATCCAAAATATTGCTATGTTCATCCTAATTATTTGTTAGCCAGTCTTAAAATGAGGGAGTGAAATATCATTCTTCACACATTGTTACTTGTGCGCCATACTACGGGGATCAAAACTCTCCTATCCGACCCTATCCTATCCTATCTTATCTTATCCTACCGTATCTTATCTTATCCTACCGTATCTTATCTTATCCTACCGTATCTTATCTTACCCTACCGTATCTTATCTTACCCTATCCTATCTTATTTTATCCTACCCTATCTTATCATACCCTATCTTATCTTACCCTATCTTATCTTATCCTACCCTATATTATCCTACCCTATCTTATCTTATCATACCCTATCTTATCTTGTCCCACCCCATCATATCTTATCATAACCTATCTTATCTTATCCTACCCTATCTTATCATACCCTATCTTATCCTACCCTATCTTATTTTATCCTACCCTATCTTATCTTACCCTATATTATCTTGTCCTAATCCATCTTATCTTATCATACCCAATCTTATCTTACCATATCTTATCTTTTCCTGCCCTATCTTATCTTATTCTGCCCTATCTTATCTTATTCTACCCTATCTTATCTTATTCTACCCTATCTTTTCCCACCCTATCCTACCAATCCGGCCCTACGCCCACCCTATCCTATTCTCACGAATCCCGCTCCCCACTCACCTCTCATCCGTAATCCAACCCCTCACGCCACCCCCACCTCCCCCCATCTCACCCCTTACTTCAACCCCTACCTCACCCCTCATACCCTTTCCCATCCCCCACCTCACCCCTTCACCCCTCACTTAAACTCCATGACCCGCTAACCCGAATTTTGGCTTGAGATGCTGAACCGAGCCGCCGCTTCCCGCCGCCAGACTTTCTCCCTCATTTGGCATCAACGAGTGCCTCTGATGCCAATTGATGCCGAGTGCCGCTAACTTTGTACGAAGAAAGTTATTTGAACTTTTCTTCAATTTGGCAAATGTCTTAAAAAGGAAATTGACGCCGCCACCAATTATACAGGGTGTCCATCACGAAAAATGTATTCACGAATTTTAGGTATATATGAAACCATATTATGTGTTTTTCTTGTTTATTGGCTTCGTTTTTAAAGGATGAACACTAAAGGTATGTATGGGAAATTAAAGTGTTAGTGTTTTACGGTAGGTTACAGGTATAATATTATCTAAAATTTAAATTAGTGGATACACTTTTCGTGGACGCCCTGTATGTCCAAGAGACGCTGAAGAGGTATTCCAGCCCGTAAACTTCTTTTCAAAATTAGCCAATGTCCTCTGAAACTAAAAGAAAGTTATTATAGCTGCCACGAGAAGTAAAAAAAAATGCAAAAGCAATATTCCACTGTATACAATTATTTACAAAATAGGCGGGTGTGTTGTACTAGTAACTAGACGATGACTAAAATTTTTAGTTTCACCCAAAATGAGCGGCAGCGAGAGGACTCTCCTTACCATTACCTTAAGGACTCTCTGGTCATGGCGCCATAACATGATGATGAGCATGATATGACAATATCCTGAGAATATGAGGGCATGATATGAGAATAGCCTGAGAATATGAGGGCATGATATGAGAATAGCCTGAGAA